>JBBPBX010000736.1:87117-106740 GCA_038048925.1 Garcialebias charrua | reverse complement strand
TATATATATATATATATTGATATATATATATATTGATATATATTGATATATTGATATATATATGTATATATTGATATATATTGTATATAATGTATACTGTATTACTTATTGTCAAATGGTAACATTTGCACCCACTGCCTTTGCTCTCAATAAGATGAAACACTGTAACAAAAACTTAAACACACATAAAATATAAAAATTATGTATGACATATAGCCAAAAATATCTAATTTGAAAACTAAAATATTAAGATACTGTACATGTAAAAGATGATAAACCAATAAATAATAAAAACAACAACAATTATAAAAAGTTCATGCATACATCATTTAAGTTTTGCTCACAAGAAAGGCTTCCCTCTTTTGTTGTTTTGTACTTTTCCAAAATCATTAGACTTTAATTATGTTTTTCTTCTATAAGTTCCTACCAATTTGTGCTGATGTTGTCTAGTTTGTTGGGGAGTATTGCATTTTGGCTGTGAGGCCAAAGCATTTCAAAGACAGGGACACACATGCACACATTGGAGCCGAAACAAAGAGGCTCAGATTACAACACACACAGATGGAGTCTGACTCCATTTAATCACTAAACAAGCTCTGATAAACTCCTCCTGCCAATGCACAATCTGAGGAATCACATGATGAATTTAATGTCTGACTTCACAACACGGTTCATTATCAAACCCAAATTAAATATCTTGTATTTACAATAATTACAGTAATTACAATTCATTACAGAGATTACATTACTGTCATTTAGATTTCATTTTTACTTAATAGACTCATCTCACATCTCAAAATTTAAAGCTAAACAAAAACTTGAAAGCTAGAGTTTTAAACTACTAATCTTGTATTACGCTACATTTATCTACAATTAAAATCATACATATGTATACTGTGAATTAGTTTAAATTTGCTGGATTTTTTTGGTTTGTTTGTTTTGCCAATTTTACATTTATTTTAACATATAGATATATTCCATTACATTTTCAACAATTTTGGCCCCCTTTGTGCACCCAAATCAGGCACGTGATAAAATTGCTCAATCAATTAAGCTTTTAAACATCAGAGTAAAGGAAGAAAAGATAATTGAAGTGGTGGCAGCAGTTTATTTCACAATGAAAAATGTCACATTCACGTCCCTGATGAGCTCAGATGGAACAACTTGGTTGATTTTTGAACCCAACACAAATAAAAATACAAACACCGAGTTTTTAATCCTGCCGTTAGGTCCCAAGTGTACTCTTTGAGCGGGCCAGCCCCCCCATCTGTGGTGCATTACTTTTTACTTCGAGATTTAAACTGTGGCAGCAACACATAGGGTAACAGCTCCCCGGAGTGAAGCAGTGATTGCACTCCAGTGCATGAGGTGATATTATGTTTAATGTGTCGCTTTAGTCCTTGAGGGGTTCCCCAACATCTGGTGCGATTTTAATTCCTCCAACGCGCCCACTTCTGTGTCTTCCTCTTCTCCTGAGTGTCACTGGTGCATGGCTAAGCCTGAATAGGTCAGGTTTTTTGTTTTGCGGCAGTAAAATTGAAGTACACGTTTCTGATTTTAGCTTTGTGCGTTTCACACTTTGCTGGATTCACAATGTGCTCTCTGCCTCCTAAAATGCTCTTTTTGTTACCTGACTCCTCGGGTACCTGCAGCGGCACTCTGCAGGCCCTCAGCCATCCCATGTTGGAGGCCAGCTCTTTGCTGTAAAAGACCATGCCCGGAAACTGGGTTTGATTTGTTGACGTGACTGCACGAAGGGCAGATCAGGGGCCAGGCATTAATGGGTTCGAGACAATAGCCCATCACTAATCAGAGACCTCAAGGTTGCCATGTGGTTAATTGTAATGCAGGTGGCAGTAAGGGAGGGGGCGAATAAGAAATGTCGACCCCTTTACTGCCTTGGTGGCCATTGTGTTCTAACATTAAGCCCTGGGGCTAGGATTTGGCTTTCTCTCGCACTCTTCCCCTGTTTTAGTTTCTTTATTGTTCATTGATTCCTTTTCAACATTCCTGGAAAACCTTTTGCCACATGTCAAATGGAATGTTAATATTAGACCTGTCCTGGATTTTTGGATGCATGTTGAACTACTGTGGGGCTGGAAGTACTTGTTTTGTGTCAGTAACCGTGTTTCCATCAAGGTTTCTAGAAGCGCATTTTGAAGTATCGCAGCAGAAAAGCTTAATGGAAACGGCAAAATCCGAATTTACTTCCTCACGTGATAGGTGGTATCTTAACGACCGACTTAAGTGATCATTTACCAGTTTTCACAATCTATAAAAATGATCAAAATATCACAAAAGCAGTTACAACGAAGAAAAAGATCATAAACACGTCAAAAAGAGTTTTGGAAAAATTGAAAGAGGATCTAGGTAAACAAGACTGGAATGATGTGTATGTTGATGATGCGAACAGAGCATGTCTGTGGGAGACCACAGACAGTGCGGGTCGGGAGTAACACATCTAGCACCATCACATTGAACACAGGGGCCCCACAAGGATGTGTGCTGAGCCCCCTTCTATTCACCCTGCTAACACACGACTGCACACCATCGTACAGCTCCAACCACTTCATCAAGTTTGCGGACGACACAACAGTGGTGGGTCTCATCAGCAACAACGATGAGACGGACTACAGGAACGAGGTGAGCCGCCTGGCCTTGTGGTGCGGACACAACAATCTCACTCTCAACGTGGAGAAGACAAAGGAGATTGTTGTGGACTTCAGGAAGAAGGATGCCCAACATGCCCCTCTGACCATCAACAGCACCGCAGTGGAGAGAGTGGACAGCACCAAGTTCCTGGGAGTGCACGTCTCAAAGGACCTGTCCTGGAGCAGGAACACTGCAGCACTGGCAAAGAAGGCTCACCAGCGTCTCTACTTTCTCCGCAAGCTGAAAAGGGCTGGAGCTTCAACCCCCATCATGAGCACCTTCTACAGAGGTGCCATAGAAAGTGTCCTGACCAGCTGCATCACTGTGTGGTTTGGTGCATGTACTGCATCCTGCCGCAAGAGCCTCCAGCGCATTGTGAGAGCAGCTGAGAAGATCGTGGGCACCTCCTTGCCCTCACTGCAGGACTTACACAGCAAACGCCTCACTCGGAAAGCCCACTGCATGGCAGGTGATCCCACACACCCACTACACAGCTGCTTCAGACTGCTGCCATCAGGGAGGAGACTGAGGAGTCTCCAGGCTCGAACCAGCAGACTGAGAGACAGCTCTGTTCATCAGGCAGTCAGGATGCTAAACACTCTGCCTGCTCTGCCCCCCCTCCCATTTGAACTGCCTTAACACTAAAACTTTCTCACACATTACCACACAACACAAAGATTTTAACACTGGACTCTGTGTCATCAAACGGGTTATTCACTAAACTCTCGGTCATGTGCTCATACAGTTTGCACTACTTCTCATACTTGCACTAATGTTTGTATTACATCACTGCCTATAATCATAATACTGTTTACATTCTCTGTTTACATTTATTAATACTGTTTACTTTTATTACTACTGCTTACATGTAATTACTACTGTTTACATTTACACTACTCTAATATCTACACCACTGCTGATACATATACAGTGTGCTCTGAACGGTCTTATTTAGGGATGCCCAATGTGCCTTACTGCATATGCCACTTTTTGCCTCTATAACAACATCAACTACTACCTCATACATATACTGTGTACATTAACTCATACGCTGCTTTGCCACTTTGCAAATGTCAATGCTAGAAACCCTTAGTTTATTTTAGTTATACTTTTTATACTCTTTTTTATACTAGTATGCAAAAACTCAGGCCAGTATTATGTTCATTAAATGTTTAAAGACCGTGTAAAGTGAATTTCAACATTTTCTTCAATAAACATTATAAATGTCGTAATTGTAATCTTGTAAATGAGTAAAAAGTCTCAAAATTGTAGCTCAATTAATTTTGGAGTTATAGATCAAACTGTGTATAAACACATTTCTCTTTCAGGATTTTTTAGGCGTGGTTTAAATGTGACCGCGTTTCGTCACGCGGTCACAAGCCCCACCCCCTGCAGCTCCAGCCGTTATAAATGCGTTCTTCGGTGGAGCCGTTCACTCGCTACCGACCGTCTCCCTCCAGTACTGGCGTGCTGCTGGAGCGACCACATGCCACCTGCACCTCCGCGCACCTCCGCCCCCCCCCCCCCGCGCGCGCGCGCGTGTGTGTGGCGATCAGACCCCGCATGCATGTGACCGGGTCGCGCGCGCGCGCGTGTGTGTGTGTGTGTGTGAGTGAGAGGCGATCAGACCCCGCATGCGATGTGACCGGGTCGCGCGCGCGCGCGTGTGTGTGTGTGTGTGTGTGTGTGTGTGGCGATCAGACCCCGCATGCGATGTGACCGGTTCGGACCGCGAGTCCGCTCATCTTCTAAAATAGCGCTGATTATAACAGCGGAGTTATGTGTCCTCAACTTTAAAAACATAACCAGAGTTGTTAGTGCACTAAAAACAGCGTAACTCTTGGAAAAAGGAGCTGCTGGAAGCCAGAACTCAGATAAAAACAGAGCAGGTGATCTCTGCTTCCCCCGTATGCCTCCCCACACAGCTCAGCTCTGAAGGGGGCTGGACATGGCGCAGTACAGCGCTGAAATCACGCCCACGTGCGACACGCCCCCAGCGTTCTAGAGCAAGGCAAAATCAAGTTTTTTCATGATTTTTGAGACTTAATTTTATAAGGAAATCAATGTTTTTAATCAGTCAGATTTATATGGGTGATTAATAACACATATTTATGCCGTGTGACAAAATAAAAACACAAATTTAATTTCACTTTACACGGTCTTTAATGTTTTAGTTTTAGAGTTGGTGTAAATTTTCATACTCTTATACCACTATGCAAAAAACTCAGGACAGTGTTAGTTTTACTATTTTATGCTTATGTCTATTATTATATGTTTCAGTGTTTCAATGTTTAGATGTTTACTGTTGCACCGAGGGACTGAGAGAAACGCAATTTCGGTCCTGTGTATGTCCTGTACAGTACATATTGCAGATCTGACAATAAAGTTGACATTGACTTTGACTTTGACTTTGATATGATGAGTTTATGAATATCTTGGAGGCTCTGTATGAAAAGAATTGTGTGCAAACAAATCATACAAAGAGAAATAAGGTTGATCAACCATGGATGACAAAAGGGTTGAGAAATGCTTGTAAAAAAAAGAATTATTTGTATTCATGTTTCTTGAAATTGCAAAGTCAGAGCGCTGAAGAAAAATATAAAAAGTATAAAAATAAATTAGTAGGGATTATAAGGAAACATAAGAAAGAATATTATAGTAAATTATTAGATAAAAGTAATGGTGATATGAAAGCAACATGGCGAGTAATGAATAGTGTCCTGAAGAATCATAAAACAAAAACTGGTATTTCAAAATACTTTGTAAAAGACAACGATGAAATTCATGATGAAAATGAAATTGTAAATGGATTTAATCAATATTTTGTGAATGTTGGATCAAGCCTTGCAGCTAAAATACCAAAAGCAGATAATAATGTGATCCATTCAATTAAAGGTTGTGCAAATAGTATTTTTCTAAATGGAACTAACAAAGAGGAAATAATGAATGTAGTAAAAAATCTTACAGACAAGAGATCAAGGGACTGGGTGGACATGGATATGATGTTTGTAAAGGACATAATGAGCCATGTTATTGAGCCGTTTACATACATATGTAATTTATCATTTTCAACAGGAATATTTCCAGATAATATGAAAGTAGCTAAGGTAGTTCCTCTTTTTAAAAATGGTGATAAATGTGTGTTCAACAATTATAGACCTATATCCTTGTTACCACAGTTTTCAAAAATTCTTGAAAAACTATTTGTAAACAGACTAGATCAATTTATAGATAAACAAAATATTCTAAGCAACAGTCAGTATGGGTTTAGAGCAAAAAACTCTACATCAATGGCTCTCATGGAATTAATGGAACAAATAACTACTGCTGTCGATCAAAAACAATATTGTATCAGTATTTTTGTTGATTTAAAAAAAGCATTTGATACTATTGATCACACCATTCTCCTTGAAAAACTGAACAAATATGGTATTAGAGGACCAGCATTACAGTGGGTATCTAGCTACTTGAAAGATAGGAAACAATTTGTACAAATAAATGATGTAAGATCTGACCTCTGTAATATCACATGTGGAGTTCCCCAAGGCTCTGTACTTGGACCAAAGCTATTTATTTTATATGTGAATGACTTGGTAAATGTGTCAGGGCTCCTTAAATGTGTACTTTTTGCTGATGATACCACATTTTTCTGTTCAGGCGAAGATATAGAACAAATGTTGGAATTGATAAAGACAGAATTTGTCAAGATACAAACTTGGTTTAAAATTAATAAATTATCATTAAATTTAGAAAAAACTAATTACATGATATTCAGTAATAAAAAGAAAACTGTTGATGTTCCACTCAAAATTGAGGATGTTGAGATTTGTAGAGTGAATGAGGTGAAGTTTTTGGGTGTTATCATTGATGACAAACTGACATGGAAACAACACATAAATTCTGTAAGAATAAAAATAGCTAAATCGATTGCAGTACTGTACAAAGTCAGAGAACTATTGAATGATAAAGCTCTGTATTTGTTGTATAACACAATCATTGTTCCAAACTTAATCTATTGTATTGATGTTGTAATAGAATAATGCGGTTGTAAGGTATTTAAACACTTACTGAGTCTGGCATTATTGTAGATGCGCAGTTTATGAGCAGAGTTTAACTGCACAAACTGCCACCAATGCGCGAGTTCTTCCTTTTTCCGATACTAAATTGTTTTTACTGTGATTAGCCAGAAATGTAACTTCACAGGAGACTTCAATTTATATTGGTCTACCAAAAAAATAGACCTTTTATTGAAACTATCACAAAAATTACATTAAACATTTGTATCGATATTAGCTCTGATTTAATAACTACGTTGACAAGAATTCAAATTAAAAACAAACAGACAGTTGGACCTTTCTGTTGGCACATTACTTGACAGATTAAATGCTTATGAAAAATAAGAAATAGGAGGAAGGAGTACTGGAGCTAAGTTAACTAAAGTTGTTTACTTTGAACCAACCAGGGTGGCAAGCTTTCCCATACGGATCTTAGCTGTACTTCCGACACGTGCAGCATACAAACAACGCCTCTTTACCTGGTGACGAGACGTCTTGCGAGGTGAGGACTGAGAAGTTTGTGGACACTAACGGACTGTGTTGTCCAGTGAGCGTCCAGATGACTTCGTGCGTGTATGACTGGGTCAGACGAGCGGGAGCACGCTTTCACCGGCAGGAACAGACTCCAATCGCACTGGTTGAACTTTCAAAGTAAAACTTCAGAAAACAAATTCTTCAGAAAGGAGTGAATGGATCAAAGTAAGGCTTTACTATGATCCCAGCTGAGACGTGGGTCGTTGACACATGACCGGGCCGTCTCCAGCTTTCCAGAGGGAAGCAAGTTGTCAGTTCGTTCTCCTCGAAACTCTAAAAACAAATGCAGGAAGTGCCCATTTATAGGGAGGCGGGATCTGACCCACCTCCTTAATAACTATTGGCTGGTTTTAACAAAATAAAAGATGGAAGTTTAATTCCATAGGCAGAAAGACTCTTGACGGACAACAGGAAAACTGTTTACATAAACGACCAGGTGGACTGTCCTGTTGAGTCTAGCTTGAAGACAAAACAAGAGAAGGAAGAGAACAGCTCTTACCCTGACTTCTGCCTTAGCGACAGAGTCTGCTTGCTTTTGCAGAAATAAAACCAGCAGAAGGTCACAGTCATGCAAGTAACAGATCATCATTAAAAATGACAAAAATATACTGTAGATCAATTCTGAATTAACACACATTAAAGAGAAAGTTCAATCTGATTAATTAGTGTCCATTAATTCATAATAATTGTTAACCAAAATAGTGTTTACTCGTCTCCTTGAAGGCTTCAAGAAGGTGTAACACTGAGAGTTTCAGAGAGATGCAGAGAGGTGTACTTGAAGGTCAAGCCTAAAATATCAGAGGCTAGGTGTATCACTACAGTCCCCCTTTTTGGAAGTCATCGCCTGTCCTTGGAGATGAGTTCCAACACGAAAGGATACCACCGAATGTCTCTGACCTCTATGTAATCCAGCAAGTGGAAAAAAAAAGTCAAAAAAAGTTCAAAATTATACTCCCATAATGTTTTTGGAAATTCCATACTGTTCGTAGGTAATCCCTTTGCGGTAAGCTTTCAATCCTTTGGAAAACATAGTCTGTTAACCCATGGAAAACTGAGTCTGTGATCCCTTGGAAACAAAGTCTTATAATCCACAACGGTAAATCCACAACGATGGGGGTTATTGATTTCATCAGCAAGAATGGTTTTTAATCAGCATGTAGAGGGGATCCCTCGATTGAAGCAGAGGAGGCGGGCCTTGGATGAAGGTTGAAGACCAACGTTGGATCAGCAGGTCCCCACATCGAAGGTTGCAGGCTGGATGGCTTCCAGTCGGTGCCACCCTGGTTCAATGTGTCATGCAATTATGTGGTTTTAGGTGGGCTTATGATTGGGATTCTACATTAAGCCTTACCTATATGCACCTGGTATGTAAGCTATCATGGATTAGATCAGCTAAAATTACCAATTAAGGGGTGGATCAATGCTGTAAAAATCAGAAATAGGGATCTATACCTATAGAAATGTGGAGGGCTTCTGTAACGAAGGCCTCTTCATTCAAACTATTCCTCCATTCATTAATTAGTTTAGGTTAAACTAAAATAAAAATGAAACTAGTTTGGTCTAAATGTCTGTTGTCTTTTAGACGAACGACGCAAGATTTGGTAATCCCTAAAAATTTTGAAGTCTATGGCGAGACTCATCAAAATGAATAGATCTAGAATAGAAACGATCGAATCGGTTCTACCTAAATGATTGGGAGGTCAGTGTAGATTATAGTACCTTAAGTAGTATTGATCTACAATGACTTTTCAAAGATTGAGATCTTTAACAAAATGAACAGCATGTTGGCATAGTTAAAATCCATTTAAGTCTTCAACTTATCAACAATCTAAACTAGTTTGGCTGGGAGTGTTCAGAAAACAATAACAACGTCAATAACAACAAAAGTAGCTATCAAGCAACTAAAAACAACGTATCACTACGTCAAACTCACTCTGGTCGTCAGATTCCACGTGTCACACACAAGAAAAACAGTTCTTAGCTTTATAACCGTTTAAATCTGCAGGATTTAATTGACATTGGGGGAATGCATGTAAAACAATCACAAAGCCTATTTTTGTATTACAGAAAAGAGCTGTAAGAATTATCACTAGAAAACATTACCGTCATCCATCAAGTACATTATTTTATCAACTGAAGTTATTGAAGTTCCATGATTTGGTAGACTATAATATTTTATCAGTTATGTATAGGGCTCAAAATAATGCATTACCTTTAAATATCCAAATGCATTTTGTTAAAAGACAAAGTTGTTATAATCTTAAGGGGACAGAGATGTTTGTAAAACCACAATTCAGAACTAGTTTGAAGGGACGTTCTACCTCAATCCAGGGAATTAGATTATGGAATGGCTTGGAGAATGTAGTTAAAAATGCCAAGTCAATGTTTACATTTAAGAAAATGATCAAAACGAATGTGTTAAAAAATATATATATGAAATAGCATAATGTGTATTGTATTAGTTAGAAAATTAGAAAGAGTTAGTCATTTTGTACTGTTTGTTGAAGATTATTATTGTTTAATCTGATTGTTGGAGAAAAGGGGCAGATACAGGTAGTCCCCGACTTACGAGCTAGTTCCGTTCCTGCGAGTTGCTCGTAACACAAAAATTCGTGAGTTGGAACACGAAGCACGTGTTCTCGTAAGTCCGGATTTTCGCTCGTAAGTTGGAACATTTATGCTAGCGCTACTACGAACACTCGTTTTTCATCAAAAACGTTCATATTAGTTCATAAACATGGTCGGAAACGTGTTTCCAAACGGTTAGCTAACACACTTTCATCTAAAAACACAAAAAAGTGCTGTATTTTTTACAAATTTACTTCTCTTTCGCCAGCTCGTAAGTCCGAGACCTCGTATGTAAGAGCGCTCGTAAGTCGGGGACTGCCTGTATAATAAGATTTATTCTTCTTTCTGCTACCTTTCATTTTTTTATATTTTGTACATTATCATTTATGGGATTGTCTTGTATTGTTTCTTTTGTAAAAAAAATGAACAAATTTAATAAACATAAACATAAACAACTTCCTCAAATTCGCCAAAAAGTTTATACGCTCGCTTGAGGTGGTTTTTGGGATCTTCGAAAATGAGCAGATGCGCAAAACGACAGATGGAAACAGATTTTCCGACTCAGTTCTGCCGTAGCGAACATTCACGTCACGTGACGTTCAGCTGTTTCCGCTCCGGACAACATGTAACATCGCTAAAACTAGTTGGCATGACAGAATAAATACAACTTGCCCGATAGCAACACATACCTGAAATATTCTCTCCATTTTGACGAGATGTGTGGCCGGGTTCTGTTTTCAACCGCTACTTCCTGTTTACTGTAGACATGCGTAACGCTGACGTCTGACGTAATGACGCTGTGCGTGGCCCGGTAGATGCGATTCAAGCCAGTTGATGGAAACACTTCTGCTTCGCATTAATTTGTATTTACATATTTGCGAGATTTCAAAAATTAGCTCAAAATTCGAAATGAAAATGGATGGAAACACGGTTACTGTTTGTTTAACAGACAGAAGCAGAAGACCCTTGCTTTTGTGGCCATCTCAAACCAAGAGCCTGGCCATGAATACACAAGAGAAGTCATATTTCTAAAATATTCTGCTGTNTAGGAAAACTGGTACAAGGGAAACTAAATAAAACCAAAAACAAATATCTAGAGCTGGCTGACAGAAAACAAAGGAGAACAGAACAAAGGATACCCACTAGATGGCGCCATCCTGACAAAGAGAAGTCATATTTCTAAAATATTCTGCTGTTCTATTTTACTATTTTCCCAAGAAGATGAGCTGTGTTGTGTTTATCAAGTTCTTCTTTTTGCAGTTAAGCCCTAAAAAGTGTACAAGTACATTACAACAAAACATTGTTAAAATACAAATAAAATTAAAAAGATTTTGAAAATAATAAGACACAGACAGTCAAAATGTTCTGACAATCAAATTACTTAAACGAATCAAACATTTTCAGTATACTTTATGGTAAAACTAAAATTCTTCCATGATGTATTTTACAATACAATATATTTGTCAAACATTGATAATTTTATACTAAAATCTAATACAGTATGTTTATATACTTAGTTGTGTCAGTGGATGCCAACAATGCTATTTTTGTATACTTCAATAAACATAATTTTACAAAGCATTTCTTCAAACAAAAAGGCAAACAACCTCACTTGCAGAAGAACACAAATGTTAAATAGGTTAATTCAATTTAAATTAAAACATTTTATAGGTTTAAATAACATTTATCTAATATATTCCGATTTGTAAATGTAAATAATGAAACCTGAGCATCTTATGAATACATTTTCAGTCTTTCATCCTTCTTAGATGGCATTAATCTGGCTTCAGCTCTAATGTTAAAAAGCTTGATTGTAAGGATGGCTCCCTCTGTTGGTTTCCGTAGTCCCCATCCCTACACCTTCTGGTTTCCCTGTCTGTGTCCAGGTGTTTATGATTTATATTAATTACTGTGTGTGTATATAAGTCAGCTCCTGTGTGTTGTTCATTGTCGCGTCATCGTTGGGTCTTCCCTGTTCCATGTTTCAAGATGGCGCCGGTTGTCATGGCACGCTATCTAACTCCTCTCCTGAACTTTTTACTGCTGTTCGTGTTCTGCCTTTTTTTCATCGACGATGCATCCTCGCTCCTGGTCTATGATCGCTCAACTCTTCTAAGTCTCCAAGACTCGCTGATCAACACACCGGCTACTGGCAAATATGGACATTTCAAGCCTCCTCCACCTCCACCTTTCTTGGCGTCCATTCCTGCCTACCTACAACGCAACGCGACCACGTTGCCACGCAGCAAGCGGCGCAGAAGACGCGGAACGAGGGCAGGCGTACTGGTGAGATTTAAAAAGTATCTCTCGTCTCACAACACGCCGACGGCTGACTTACCTCCTGAATTCAGCGTCTTTGATGTCCGTCGTTCTTTCGCTCGCCGCAACAGATGCCTTGTTGCTATCAATCATGACGCCAGCGATCAGTATCCATTTTGTCCCCCCGTGAGAACACTGAAGCGAGGCTGCGTTAAACAAAACCTCCGCCCGCTCGCTCGAGCTGAGAGTGACGTAACTGGCTGTGTTCCAGTACGTGCAACGCTGTTTAACGCCAGATCGATCACTAATAAAACTTTTATATTAAGTGATTTGATCTCAACTCATCGTCTGGATCTGTTTTTGATTACTGAAACCTGGCAGAAATCTGGAGACAACAGCTGCTTCTCTGAGCTTCTCCCAAATGGGTACGCCCACCTGAGCGTACCGCGTGGAGCAGGAAGAGGGGGAGGGCTCGCTGCAGTCTTCAATCTTCTTCTTCTTCTTCTTCTTCTTCTTTCGGCTTTTCCCTTTTCAGGGGTCACCACAGCGAGTCATCCTCCTCCACCTCACTCTGTCCTCTGCATCCTCTGTCCTCACTCCAACCACCTCCACGTCCTCCCTAACTGCATCCATATATCTCCTCTTTGGTCTCCCTCTTTGTCTTTTTCCTGGCAGCTGCATTTCTAACATCCTTCTACCAATATAACCACTGTCCCTCCTCTGGACATGTCCAAACCATCTCAGTCTGGCCTCCCTAACTTTATCTCCCAGTTGTTCAACATGTGCTGTACCTCTGATGATCTCATTCCTGATCTTATCCATCCTTGTCACTCCTAAGGAGAACCTCAGCATCTTCATTTCTGCCACTTCCAGTTCTTTCTCCTGTCTTTTTGTCAATGCCACTGTCTCCAGACCATACAACATAGCTGGTCTCACCACTGTCTTGTAAACTTTTCCTTTGACCTTTGCTGACACCTTTTTGTCACAAATCACTCCTGAAACTTTTCTCCATCCGCTCCATCCTGCCTGGACTCTCTTTTTCACCTCTTTACCACATTCCCCATTTTCCTGGACAGTGGACCCCAAGTACTTGAAGTCCTGCACCTTTGTGACCTCTGCTCCTTGTAGCCTCACTGTTCCACTGGCCTCCCTCTCATTCACACACATGTACTCTGTCTTACTACGACTGACTTTCATTCCTCTTCTTTCAAGAGCATACCTCCACCTCTCCAAGTTCTCTTCCACTTGTTCCCTGTTCTCACCACAGATCACAATGTCATCTGCAAACATCATAGTCCATGGGGATTCCTGCCTGACCTCATCTGTTAGTCGGTCCATCACCAGAGCAAACAAGAAGGGGCTCAGAGCCGATCCTTGATGCAATCCCACCGCCACCTTGAAGCTATCTGTCACTCCCACAGCACATCTCACCACTGTCCTGCTGTCCTCATACATGTCCTGTACCAGTCTAACATACTTTTCTGCCACTCCAGATTTCCTCATGCAATACCACACCTCTTCTCTTGGTACCCTGTCATATGCTTTTTCTAAATCCACAAACACACAATGGAGTTCTTTCTGACCCTCTCTGTACTTCTCTATCAACATCCTCAAAGCAAAGATGGCATCTGTGGTGCTCTTTCTTGGCATGAAACCATACTGCTGCTCACAGATAGTCACATCTTGTCTAAGTCTTGCTTCCACAACTCTCTCCCAGATCTTCATTGTGTGGCTCATCAACTTAATTCCCCTGTAGTTGCTACAACTTTGTACATCACCCTTGTTCTTAAAAATGGGAACCAGCACACTTCTTCTCCATTCTTCAGGCATTTTCTCACCCTCAAATATTCCATTAAATATTTGAGTCAAAAACCTCACTGCCATCTCTCCAAGACATTTCCAAACCTCCACTGGTATGTCATCAGGTCCTACTGCCTTCCCCTTCTTCATTCTTTTCAGAGCTTTCCGGACTTCACCCTCACTAATCTTTCCCACTTCCTGGTCCACAGTTTCTATTACCTCCACTCTTCTTTCTCTTTCATTCTCTTCATTCATTAGCTCCTCAAAGTAATCCTTCCATCTTCCCATCACACTCTCCTCACTTGTTAGAACATTCCCATTCCCATCTTTAATAAGCCTAACCTGCTGCACATCCTTTCCAGCCTGATCCCTCTGTCTTGCCAATCGGTACAAGTCCTTCTCGCCCTCTTTAGTGTCCAGTCTCCCATATAACTCATTGTACGCCCTCTGCTTTGCTTTAGCTACTTCCCTCTTTGCTCTATGTCCCATCTCCTTATATTCCTGTCTCCTCTCTTCAGTCCTCTCACTGTCATATTTCTTCTTGGCTAATCTCTTTCTTTGAATGGCGTCCTGCACTTCACTATTCCACCACCAGGTTTCTTTATCATCCATTCTCTGTCCAGATGACACACCAAGTACCTTCCTACCGGTCTCTCTAATTACTGTTGCTGTAGTAGCCCAGTCACTTGGAAACTCTTTCTTACCACCCAGAGCCTTTAACAGCTCGTCTCTGAATTTCTCACAACATTCTTCCTTCTTTAGCTTCCACCATTTGGTCTTCTTTCTGGTTTTACTCTTTTTCTCTTCTTCGCAACAACAGTCATTCTACACACAACCATCCGATGCTGTTTGGCCACGCTCTCCCCTGCTACAACTTTACAGTCTCCAATCTCTCTCAGGTTTCCTCTTCTACACAGAATGTAGTCGACTTGTGTACTCCTTCCTCCACTCTTATAGGTCACTCTATGTTCCTCCCTCTTTTGGAAATAGGTATTGACTATAGCCATTTCCATTCTCTTGGCAAAATCCACCACCATCTGTCCTTCCTGGTTTCTTTCCTTGACACCAAACCTACCCATCACTTCCTCATCCCCTCTGTTTCCTTCACCAACATGTCCATTCAGGTCTGCTCCAATCACCACTCTTTCCTCCCTGGGAATACTCTCTATCACTTCATCCAAATCTTTCCAAAATTCATCTTTCTCCTCCCCATCACATCCAACCTGTGGAGCATAACCACTTACTATGTTTAGCATCAGACCTTCTACTTCTACCTTTAGACACATCACCCTATCTGACACTCTCTTCACATCTACTACATTCTTTGCCAACTCCTCCTTCAGGACCACCCCTACTCCATTTCTCTTTCTATCCACACCATGGTAAAACAGTTTGAACCCTGCTCCAATACTGCGAGCCTTGCTGCCCTTCCACTTGGTCTCTTGGACACATAAAACATCTACCTTTCTTCTCTGCATCATGTCAGCCAGCTCTCTACCTTTGCCTGTCATTGTCCCCACATTTAGAGTTGCAACCCTCAGTCCTACATTCTTCACTTTCCTCCTCTCCCTCTGTCTCCTGACACGTTTTCCTCCTCGGCGTCTTCGACTAACAGTAGTAAAATTTCCGCCGGCACCCTGTTTGTCAACAGCACCGGTGGCGGACGTTGTTAACCCGGGCCTCGACCGATCCGGTATGGTTTCACTTTGATGAACTCGCATTATGGTTTTGGCAAGTGTTTTACGTCGGATGCCATTCCTGACACAACCCTCACCATTTACCCGGGCTTGGGACCGGCACAAGAGATACACTGGCTTGTGCTCCCTAGTGGCTGGCTTCTACCGTTTGTTGCCTCAGAAAAACTACTCCAGTTTTGAAAGCATGATTTTTGTGCTGGAATCTGCAAAACCTATTCTGTGTGGCCTCTTTTATCGGTCTCCTCAATACAATAAAAACTTTCTCAGTGAGTTTTCTGAACTACTGGCTGACTTACTGCCAAAGTTTGACTCTTGGCTTTTCTGTGGGGACTTCAACGTGCACACCTGCTGCCCAAGTAATCAGCTTGGATGTGAGTTTCAGGACCTCCTGGACTCTTTCAACCTGTCGCAGTCGGTCTCGGGGGCCACACACAGTCAGGGTCATACACTCGATTTAATTATCTCCCACGGCCTTCAAATACCTGCTGTGGAGATCCTGGACACCTGTATTTCAGACCATTTTCCCATATTATTTGAATTTTTCACCTCTCCTGCACCGAAAGCTATTCTCCCAGCACGTTTCTGCCGCTCCATCACCCCATTAACTCCAAGTCAGTTCACTGATGCCTTTAAGAGCACTGAATTTTGCTCTGCTGTCAGCCTGGACCCATCTCTACATCCTGAGGACTTCATCAGCTCCTTCCATCACACCTGCACGACGATCTTGGACTCCATCGCTCCTCTCAAACAGGCATCTTCAAAGAACAAACCTTCACCATGGCTCAACGAAACGACGCGAGCTCTTCGACAACGTTGCAGAAAAGCAGAGCGAATATGGAAGCGCGACCGGCTTCATGTATCTCAAGGAATACTGAGAGACTGTCTCTGTGAGTATCATAATGCTGTGAAACAGGCCAAGTCACAGTACCTCTCCAATTTAATCTCCACCAGCTCCAACCGGCCGAGGACGCTTTTCAGCACACTCCAGTCTGTCATCAACCCATCTGTCAATGTTCTGAAAACTGCCACACAGTCTACCTGCGATGACTTTCAGAGCTATTTTGTCAACAAAATAGACTCTATCAGACAGAACATTGTCAGTTCATCCAACACCATCCAGTCATGTGCCTCTGCAATAACCACAGCTGTTTTTGACCAATTTGACCTGGTCTCACTGCCTCACCTCACCAAGGTGGTTCAGCAGATGAAACCAACTAACTGTTCTCTGGACATCATTCCCTCTAAAATGTTCAAACAATCCTTTGATGTAATTGGTCCTTGTGTTTTGTCATTTATTAACAGCTGTCTATCTTCAGGTTTTGTGCCATCTGCTTTCAAACACGCTGTGGTCAGGCCTCTTCTCAAAAAACCAGGCCTAGATCCTACAGCTCTCTCTAATTTCAGACCAGTTTCCCATCTGTCATTTCTATCAAAGGTCCTAGAAAAGATTGTTTTTATTCAACTTCAATCTTTTCTAGAACTCAACAACCTGTTTGAAAAATTTCAGTCAGGTTTTCGAGCTCGTCACAGTACTGAATCTGCACTGCTCAAAGTACAGAATGACATTCTTCTGTCCCTGGATGCAAAAAACCCTGCTCTGCTGGTGATGTTAGACCTCTCAGCAGCTTTTGACACCGTCGACCATCAGGTACTAATCAACCGCTTGTCTCAGCAGGTTGGCCTCCAGGGAGCTGTGCTTGAGTGGTTCAAATCTTACCTGTCTGGGAGAACTTTTTCTGTCATGATAGGCGATCTGTCCTCCTCTTCATCAACCCCTCTGACCTCTGGCGTACCACAGGGATCTATTCTAGGGCCAGTCCTCTTCTCTCTTTACATGCTGCCATTAGGATCAATCATCACACGTCATAACCTGTCTTTTCACATGTATGCAGACGATTTACAAATCTATCTGCCAGTCACTCCCAACCCCTCACTCAGTTCAAACACTCTTGTCAACTGCTTAAATGACATTAAGCACTGGCTCTCTCAAAACTTCCTCCACCTAAACACAGATAAAACTGAATGCATTTTATTTGGTGCACCTGGTGACACCAGCAACATCCTTCCCAGTCCCAGTGTTGGTTTTCCCCTCCCCCACTTCAACCCGGTGGTCAGAAATCTTGGAGTGCAGCTTGACTCCAACTTAAAGTTTGATAAACAGATCAGTTCTGTTGTCAAGACCAGCTTTTTCCAGCTCCGTCTGCTCTCTAAAGTCAAGTCATTTCTCAGCCGTGGTGATCTGGAGAAGGCCATCCATGCCTTTGTGACCTCCAGACTTGATTATTGTAATGCTTTGTATGTTGGTATTAATCAATCCTCCATCTCCCGTTTACAGCTTGTACAGAACTCTGCCGCGCGCTTTTTGACCAACACACGAAAATATGAACACATCACTCCTGTCCTGTCCTCTCTACACTGGCTCCCGGTTCAGTTCAGGATACAGTTCAAGCTGCTCCTGTTTGTTTTCAAAGCTCTGAATGGACTTGCTCCTCTGTACATCTCAGAACTTTTGAAAGCCCATCAGCCCGGCAGAGATTTACGCTCTGCCAGTCAACACCTGCTGGAGGTGCCTCGCTCAAGGTACAAACAATGGGGAGACCGGTCATTTTCTGTTGCCGGCCCAAAAGCCTGGAACAGCCTCCCCCTTGAGCTGCGTGCCACCTCTGATCTGACTCTGTTCAAAACCAGACTGAAGACCCACTTGTTCAAAAAAGCTTTCAGTGTGTAACTTTTATTACTTTTGGTATTTTAATATGTAGCATTTTTTATTTCCATTGCCTTTTTATTTCCACTTGTTCAAATAAGCTTCCAGTGTGTAACTTTTATTACTTTTGGTATTTTAATATGTAACATTTTTTATTTCCATTGCCTTTTTATTTCCACTTGTTCAAAAAAGCTTTCAGTGTGTAACTTTTATTACTTGTGTTATTTTAGTGTTATTTTAGTATGTAGCATTTTTTATTTCCATTGCCTTCTTTTATTGCTGTTGTTTCTTATTCTATTTTCATTGATTTATTGTTCCAGTTTATTCATCTTTTTATCCTGTTAAGCACCTTGGTCAATGCAAGGCATTGTAGGAAGGTGCTATACAAATAAAGTTTATTATTATTATTATTATTATTATTCCCTGATGTCTCCTGTGTTCCTGTCAGTAGTTTGCTGCCCTGTTCAGCATTTTGATTTATTATCATTAAATATATTTTTGTATCTCCTGGCTCCCTGAGAGAGTTCTTGTCTGCACCACTGGGTTCAAGCTTTTCTTCAGAGTAAATCCTGACAGTATGACTCAACCTTATAAGAACCCAGCAGACAAGTACTTCCTGTCCAGGCTGTCTGAGGAGGATTGTGAGCTGCTTTGTGAAAACGCCCGGAGGTTTGTGGACGCAACAACCTCTAGCAAGCTGTGGGAAAGGTGGGTGGCTACAAAAACTGTTAGATGAATACGTACGCTTACCTGGACTGTTTGATGCTCCTGAAATGGAGGACTTTTTGGACGAGGTGCTGACAGAAATTAATTGGTTGAAGCCACTCGTCCAATCCGGCGCTGTCAGTCCTCCTCCTCCACTCGTACATCTTCCTGAAATAGAACCAGACTCTCCTTCCACAATACCTATGATCCTTGCAGCTCCTGCGGCCGCTCCCACGCCTGTCGCAGTCCCCGTAGTTTCCCCATCTTCTGCAGTCTCTGTTTTGTCACAGTACAAGGATCACATCCATTCAGAACCCATAGACTCAAGCCCCTTTCATAAGTCAAACCCGCGCTATTCCCGCACAGACCAGTCCGGCTTTAATCCTCACCGGGCCATTCATAAGACAACAGTTGAATGCGGGTAGGTCCCGCTCACTTTAACCTGTTCAGAAATGAAGCCGCAGCGCGGCTCCAAAAGAGGCGTGGAGCAGAGCTGAACTGGACCGCGACGTATTTATTGTGGGACAAACGTCAGACGTGTACAAGTTGTCGTGTCTGTCATTTTTAATATTTCCTCAGTAATAAATGTACAACTGGCTGGACTGATCAGCGAGCGCGCAACACACACACAGCGCCACTGCGAGAGAGA
>JBBPBX010000736.1:64178-86741 GCA_038048925.1 Garcialebias charrua | reverse complement strand
AAGAGAGAGAGAGAGAGAAAGAGAGAGAGAGAGAGAAAGAGAGCGAGAGAGCGAGAGAGAGAGAGAGAGAGGGAGAGAGAGAGAGAGAGGAAAAAAGCGAAACTAACTTATACAGTCGTTTCATGTTATTTTTAATATTTCCTTGTTAATAAATCTGCCTGTTGATTAATCCTGCGGTCGTACACTGATGCCATCTGTATTCTGAGCGCGGATCCGCGTCTCTCATTCAGAAGTGGGTCTGCCCGGCTCGGATCCGGGCCTGACACTATGAACTATGGCGGCTCAGCGGTGCATCAGAGGCGAGTAAAATTAACTCGGCAATGCGCGTTCGTGTTTTTCTGAATGCTCATTGGAGGACTGAACACGCATCAGGTCTGGACCGAGCTGTCTTATGAAAGGGGCTACAGTTTCAGCTTGTTTTTTTTCACCCTTGTGTTCTGTTTCTCCCTCTCTGTCTGGTCCTGGATCGTACCGCCATCGCCGTCGACGGCAGGGAGGACCTGCCGATTCAGCCTCAGTCCAAGTGGCTGATTCGCCTGCTGCAGACTCGACGGCTGACTCCTCGCATGCTGCAGACTCGACGGTTGACTCCTCGCCTGCTGCAGGCTCAATGGTTGACTCCTCACTGCTGCAGACTCGATGGCTGACTCTTTGCCTGCTGCACACTCCTTGACTTAAGGTTCTTCGGCTCCTGGTCCCGGCTCTTCTGCTCCTGGTCCCGGCTTTTCGGCACCTGGTTCCGGCTCTTCGGCTCCTGGTTCTGGCTCTTCGGCTCCTGGCTCTGGCTCTTTGGCTCCTGGCTTTGGCTCTTCGGCTCCTGATTCTGGCTCTTCGGCTCCTGATTCCGGCTCTTCGGCTCCTGGTTCCGGCTCTTTGGTTTCCGGCTCTTCGGCTCTTGGTCCCGGCTCTTCGGCTCCTGGCTCTGGCTCTTCGGCTCCTGGTTCCGGCTCTTCGGCTCCTTGTTCCGGCTCTTCGGCTCCTTGTTCCGGCTCTTTGGCTCTTGTTTCTGGCTCTTCGGCTCCTGGTTCTGTCGCAGAAGATCCAGTCTCTACCGCAGAAGATACAGCCTCTACCGCAGAAGATCTCGCCTTTACCACTATAAAGGGTCCCTGCGCCACTGACGCTTCTATGACTACAGAGGGTCTCTGCAAGCCAGCGTCTCCCAGACTGGCTACCACGCCAGCGCCCAGACTGGCTTCCACGCCAGCGCCCAGACTGCCTCCCACGCCAGCAGTTAGGTTGGGACTTCATCCTTCGATGGCCACAGACTCAACGGCTGCAGTCGACATCCCTGGCACCCAATTCTTCATAGCTGGCGCTTGACTCTGCATCGTTGGCACCTGACTCTTCATCTTTGGCGCCCGACTCCTCATCGCTGGTGCCCGACTCTTCATCGCTGGCGCCTGACTCTTCATCGTTGGCGCTTGACTCTTCATCGCTGGCGCCCGACTCCTCTTTTATGCCTGATTCTCCGCTCGACTCTTCGACTCCAGTTGCTAAGGTTCCTCAGCCCTCCACGCCGCCTGTAGCAGAGGCTCCTCAGCCCTCCATGCCGCCTGTTGCAGAGGCTCCTCAGCCCTAAACGCCGCCTGTTGCAGAGCCTCCTCAGCCCTACACGCCGCCTGTTGCAGAGGCTCCTCAGCCCTCCACGCCAGCAGCTTCCCAGTGGCTCCTTCAGTCACTGTCTTCACGTCTGCGGTTTCCACGTCGCTTGGTGCAAGGACTCCTTGGTCCCGCCTCATCTGCTACGGCTCTCAAGGTTGCCTGCTGCGACCCCCGAGGTCCTCGGACTTGCTCCTTGTGTTGGACGGCCTCCTGGCCGCCCCCCTGAACTGACTCCTCGTGATGGACGGCCTCCCGGCCTCCTAGTCGCCCGCCTAATCGACCTCTGCCTGTTGGATGGCCTCCCAACCGTCCGCCTGACCAAGCACCCCTCTGTGTTTCCTGCTTGTATGGTTCCCAGGTTTTGGTTCCGTCTGTTCGTAGCCCTTGTGTTCTCCCTTGAGACCTCCATCCTTGTGGTTCTCTCGTCCGTCCACCCAAGTCTTATGGGGGGAGGGGGGCGTTTTGGGGATGCCAGGGGGCGTCTTTGAGGGGGGTAATGTAAGGATGGCTCCCTCTATTGGTTAGTCCCCATCCCTACACCTTATGGTTTCCCTGTCTGTGTCTAGGTGTTTATGATTTATCTTAATTTCTGTGTGTGTGTATATAAGTCAGATCCTGTGTGTTGTTCATTGTCGCGTCATCATTGGGTCTTTCCTGATGTCTCCTGTGTTCCTGTCTCTAGAGTAAGTTTGTTGCCCTGTTCAGCATTTTGATTTATTATCATTATATATATATTTTTTGTATATCCTGGCTCCCTGAGAGAGTTCTTGTCTGTACCACTGGGTTCAAGCCTACCTTCAGAGTAAATCCTGACATTGATGTTATTTTTGATCAGGACATGTCTTTTATCCCCCACATTAAAACATTACTAGGACCACCTTCTTCTACCTGCATAATATCGCTAAAATTAGAAATATCCTGTTTAAAAATGATGCAGAAAAACTGGTTCATGCATTTGTCACGTCTAGACTGGACTATTGCAATGGTTTGCTATCTGGGTGTCCAAATACTTCTTTAAAAAGTCTTCAGTTGATCCAGAATGCTGCTGCCAGAGTCTTAACTGGAGTTGGTAGAAGATATCCTCTCTCCAGTTTTAGCTTATCTCAATTCGCTCCCTGTCAAGTCCAGAATTGAATTCAAAATCTTACTTCTAACCTACAAAACTCTCAACAACCTAGCTCCATCTTATATTCGAGATCTTATTGTACCATATTTTCCTAACAGGATACTTTGCTCTCATATTGCAGGCTTACTCGCTTTAGAGTTTTCAAAAGCAGAATGGGAGGAAGATCTTTCAGTTAACAGACTCCTCTTTTGTGGAACCAACTTCCAGTTTCTGTCCGTGAGGCTGACACATTGTCCAGTTTTAAGACTGGGATTAAGATTTTCCTTATTGATCAATCCTATAGTTAGGGTTTGCTTGTTATGCTGCCATAGGCTTAGACTACAGGGGGACAAATTACACCCGCTTCGAACGTTATCAACCATTAAATGACCATTATCAGTTATTATCGTTCCCATACTCTAAGCTTCTGCCGAGAACAGACGCTCCTCCTCTCCCTCCTCGCTTTTCTTTGCTGCTCTGTCTGCCTGTGAAAATGCTTCTGAGCCTCACTTGCATATCTTCCGACCAAAAAAAAAAAACGATGGACTTATTCGGCCAGTTGGTCCTCTACACAATTTGATAACATTTCTTCAAAGAGAAGACAGGCTTTAGGCGAGCCGATTGCCATGTTGGCATGCACGCAGCTGGATATCTCATCGACTTGAAGACTTGATGACGTGTCTATCTCTGCTGTAATCTATGGATCTAAAGGATGCATATTTAGTTGGATTTATGATAACTGGTTCCTGCTTTTTGGCTTTGGCTCGTTGCTGGTTTTATCTACAATTTAAGGAAGTTCGTCTGCATCAAATTGAGACCCGATCACGTTGCTTGCCTTTGTGATGGCTTAGTTCTTGCCTGTGTACCCGGACTCAGTTGCCTTGGGCAGAATGGATCAGATATTGGGGATTTTTACACAGGTACGTTCCATCGGTGTGTGGCCACATCATTTGGACATTTTCAGAATCTTTTGGACCAACACAGACTCAAGGCAGATGTCATTATGTTCTGTCTGTACTCAAAACCACTGTGTGTTATCTGAACCTTTCCCGACGGGCCTTCAAGGCCACCTTATCTGAATTCGCCTGGAGGACATGTAATCTGACACTCACCCCCCACCCATCGGGGAACTCCACCATCAACCAGAGTGAACCAGCTGAAAAAAAATTGTCATCATTTTCAGGACTCTTGGATCCTCATTAGCATTGACCTTGGCCTTTCCTGACACCCGCGAGAATGTTTACGGATCTCATCGGAGGAGCCGTAGATTATTCCATCCTTATCAGAACTCTTACGGTGACCTTGAGAGCATCTATGAACATTGCTCATTGTTCTCGGTGTCTCTCCCGCTCTGCAGACTGTCTACGTCATTATGTGCTTATCTGTGCGAGGTGTTTTTTAATATTATAATTTTTTTTCTCAAGCATGAAGAAAGATTTTAATAGGAATTTTTTCACCTCCATTTCCTAATGTGTCTAATTTCATTACTTTTTGTCTGTCCAGCAGATCTCACTTGTAAATGAGTCTTCGAGGCTCAATGTGACTTATCTCTCTAAATAAAGGTTGAATGAATGAATGAAAATATGTAGCGGTCAGACTGCCCCTCCTTTACCTCCTAGTAGGATTAAAGGTACGTTGTCATGTTGGTAGTGATGACAGCAGGTTCTGTCTTTAGCTGCGTGTTAAAGTTTATAGTAAAGGGTCTAGCGTTAGGTTGAGGGTCTTGGTTAGGTTTAGGCACAAGGGTAAGGGGGTTAGGTTTAGGGTTGGTCTTCTGGGTCAGGTGTAAGGTTAGGTTTGGGAAAACGGTTACATAAGCTGAAAAAATTAAAAAAGAACCACTTCCGGGTTTACTGCAAGACACTGCCTATTCACAACGATATTAACGCAAATGACATTCTTTTAAACTTGCTAGGAGGTAGGTTGGACAGTTTTGCCACTATATATGGGGATGATAACAACTAATAACGCCCACTGAATGGACTGACAAAATCCGAAGCCGTTGCAAATTGACCCAATTTCTTTAAATTAATTGATACATTTGAATAGTTTTCATTTGATATTATTTCTATCTTAAGATGTGATTCTTGACCTGCCATTGTGTTTCTATTCCTACTTTTCTACTTAGACGACCTCCTGCTTTTATGTTGCTCGGAAGAAGAAGCACAGACACAAACAGCTGTCCTGGTGAGACACTTGTCTCATCTGGGCTTCACCATAAATTGGGAAAAGAGTTCTGTGACCCTATCTTAGCAAATAACATTCCTGGGGGTTGACCTCTGTTCAACCAGCATGACAGCTGTCCTGTCAGATCAGAGGAGAGAATCTCTGACATCACTACTTCAGTGCCTTCAGCTCCACAGGAAGGTATCAGCACTAATAATAATGAAATTATTTGGAATGATGGCTGTAGCCCAAACAGTAGTCCTACTAGGCTTACTGCACATGTGCAGGCTACATAGGCGATACAATCATTTGGGATCTATCCAGTACGTCACAAACAAAGCCGGGTCACGGTCCCACCCTCGGTGGGGACGTGAGCTAATCTATGGACCTTACCAAGCTCCGCCCAGAAATGCCCCCTAAGCTCCAACATGGCTGCACGTCTCCCAAGCGCTGCATTGGTGTCAATGGAAAACATGGCGTCGACTGACTCAGCAGGGTATTTCTGAGTCGAATAGTGTATCATTTCTGCCAGATTCCAACAAAATATCAGCCATGACAATGGACAGGGGAACCAACAAGTTCATGTTATTTTTTTTGGGACGTTATCAAGTTGTTTGATCCACGCGATGCCTCCAACAGCGTGCGCGTCANGTCCCTTCACATAAATGTTCTGGAGCTCCTGACAGTCCACAAAGTCTTCAAACACCTTGTACACCTGATCAGGGACCACCACGTGTTGGTACACACCAACAACAGGGCGGCAACGGCGTACATCAACCGTGAGGGTGGGGTACGTTCAGCCCAGCTGTTGAAAACAGCCAGAAAGCTGCTCTGCTAGGCCCATACACACCTCAAATCGCTAAAAGCTATCTATATCCCCGACATGCTAAACAGAGAAGCAGATATTATGTCGAGAGGAGGTCCACTGGACAGGGACTGGACATTTCACCCGGACCTAATCTCGCAAATGTGGAGCAAGTTCGGGAAGGCAGAGGTGGACCTAATGACTACCGGAGAGAACTCTCAGTGACCTCTGTTCTTCTCCCTGAGCCTTCAGGACACTCTTCCGCTGGGACTGAACGTGTTTGTGCAAAAACCATGGCCCATAACGCTGATTTCCTTTCCTGCAGTTCCCCTGTTACCAGCTCTGCTGGAGAGGGTGAGAGAGGAAAAGTATCGATGATCCTGATCGCTCCGGAGCGCTCGAATCCACCATGTTTTCCAGTGCTGTAACAGTTAACCAGTTGCTCCTGGAAACTGCCTTGGAGAGATGATACTCTCCTACAGGCAGGGGGAGCAATCAAGAGCTTTCCTGTAATAGGCCAACATCTGTTGGCCTGGTTGCTGAACGTGAATGTTTAGAAAATCTTGGGTTTTCTAAGGACGTCATATGCACAATCCAGGGAGCTCATGCAAAATTCACCACGGCTGTTTACGCGTCTAAATGCGTTTACACTTTTCAGCGATGGTACCTAGGAAAACAGATGGACCCATCTTCATGCTCTCTGGGTTCCATCTTATCATGTTTACAGTTATTACTGGACAGGAATTTAGCCTTCAGCACGATTAAAACTTATGCTGCAGCAATGTCTTCCTGTCACGTGGGGTTCAATGATAGAACAGTGTTTAGTCATCCCCTAATGAAACATTTTCTAAAAGGTGCACATCGCCTTAGACCAGGGGTGTCAAAGACCCGGCCCGCGGGCCGCATCCGGCCTGCCAGGGGGTTTTAGTTGGCCCGCGGATGAATCTGAATTATTAAAAAAAAGAATAAACGCTATTTTCTTAAAAATCTGCAGTTCCTATGTTGTCCGCTATAGAGGCGCTGTGTTTTAGTCAGTTCCTATGTTGTCCTACTCAACACGGCTACCTCTAGGACCCAGGGGCGCTGTGTTTATGGGAGACGCAGCAGATAGCAAACGGAGGCTCTGCTCTTTTTCCCTGTCTTCATGTACGCTGCAAGCGTTCATCCTGATGTGAAACAGCACAAAAACAAGATTTCAGGGTTGTTGAGGGAGTTTGAGAAACGATTTCAGGTCTTTAGAAGGATAGAATATATCTTTATTGACAGGGCACATGATTAAAATTACGCACACAAGATGGGCCGAGTGCACGAAGCCACAGTCGTGTCAGCACCGCCACAAAGGCAAACTTGAGACAGAATTTGCAGTTTTTCTCTCACCACTCACCATCAGAGCTTCTGATGTGCTGTTGACATGTTGAAATCATTTATTTGCAGTGTGATGTAGAATTGAAGGACAAATTTGCCTCTGTGGGCTTGGAAACATTTTACAAGTATCTCTTACTATCCTAAACTGACAGCACTGGCTGCAAAAATGTCCATGTTTGGGACTACCTACCTGTGAGCAAGTTTTCACTAACAAACATTAATAAAACAGCTACGCTCGAAGCTCAATTTATGGGTTCACAGTTGCTTCCTAGATGTGGAAAATGGATTTAAAATTCATTCATTTCTAAATTTTGATGCATTTTTAACATGCAGGAAAGTCCGCTCATTCTCAATCAGTTCATCTGGACAGTTTCTTTTTAGCAGAAACGTTTCACCCTCACTCCAGAGGGCTTCCTCAGTCAGAGTAGTCCAAAGCACACTGAAGTTAACCCACCAAGTAAGCAACTTATGTGGACCAACCAGTTTGCTGTAGCCAAGATGGTTTCTGGGGGCGTGTCCCTCGTCGACTCCTCCCAGGCAGGCAGACATGTCCAAAGTGGTTCAAGACAAGAAAGTTAATTCTCAATAGTCCGTTCTTTCTGCTAAAAAGAAACTGTCCAGATGAACTGATTGAGAATGAGCGGATTTGATACCTGGACTATTGAGAATTAACTTTCATGCAGGAAAGTGTTTTAACAAAACTGTTTTTTTAATGTCCAGAGGCCCAGACTTAGCTTTTTTTAGATTTTTCTACCTGGATTATTGAGCATGCATCAGGGTATTTAACAAAACAGTTTGTTGAATAAATGTTTTAAAACGTGCAATCACTGATCAGTTTTTTAATGTGTAATGCACTTAAATGTTAAACTGAGTAAAAGTGTAAAAGGACAATTAATTTAATGTTAATATTTTTATAATTTATTTATTCTTTGCACTAATACAAAGAAAAAAAAGTGGACTTTTGGAATGAGTATTCTGGTCTGGCTCCCTTGAGATCAGATTAAGCTCTATGCGGCCCCCAGATCAAAATGAGTTTGACACCCCTGCCTTAGACCAATATCATGTTCCTTGACTCCACAAGGGGACTTGGTTACTATGCTGAGTTCATTAACTAAATATCCATTCGAGCTGTTGGATCAGATACCGTTAAAGTATATGTCCTTTAAAACAGCCTTGCTGTTAGCTCTAACATCAGCCAAAAGAGTAAGTGACTTGTCAGGCCTGTCCGTCTCTTCTTCCAGTTTTGAAATTCAAGGAGATGGAAGTTCAACTGAACTTAGGCCGAATTCTGTTTTTATTCCTTAAAACATATTGAGCTCATTCAGCTCCAGAATCATCATGCTGGATGGTTTTTGCCTTCCTCCCCACATAAGTGCAGAGGGAAAACATTTGCACCTGCTTTGCCCAGTGCGAGAACTAAAGTGTTATGTGGCACGCACTGCTAAAATGCATAAATCTGATAGATTATTTGTGCATTTCAGAGAACAATCTCAGGGTCAACCTTTGACTCTTTCAACATTTGTCACATTGGTTATGTGAAGCCATCTCACATGCCTACAGTTCTTCTGGCGATTTTTATTAATGAAAAGTGCATTATAAATGGAATTCATTATTATTATTATTATTCTGGCCTTCAGTATCCTGAAGGAATCAGAGCTCACTCTACCAGAGGGGTTTTAAGATTTGACAGCTCTACACAAGGGAGTCTCTATGTAGGACATCTGTTCTTCGGCCTCGTTGTCATCACTGACCACCCTCATCCATTTTTTATTATGAGATGTCTCCAGCCCCTCACTGACACATTCTGTCCTCAGAGTAGTGGCAGAGTGATTGTTTTTTCAACCAAACAAATGAATAAAATGAATCAGATAAGAAGGAGGAACATCAATAATCATTATTGATGAAACGACACAGCCTTGTCTCTGCCTTAATTGACGGCTGTTGTTTTTGGTCCAAATATTCCTTCAGTCAGGACTAATCCTTCTTGGTAACACCTCTTCACCTGTTATGAATAGACATTTATTCAACTAACATCAGGTACTGAGGTTTGCACACCTGTTATTCATATGCACCTTTCTGCTTCGATTGATGGTGCATAATTATGCTTGTTTGAGGTTTTGGCGGTTGCCAGAGTGTGTTATGGTTCTCAATCAGACCCAATGAGGCATGGACCATATCCTACTCCACCTTTAACCCCAATAAGCGTAGCTTTTAAAGGGCGGAGCTTACACAAAATAGAACATTGGTTACGTATTGTAACCCCAGATTCTATGGGTGTAAGCGTAAGCCCTTTAAAACCGGGGCCTCACTGGCTCTCAATGGCAGAAGAAAAATAATTGCCTTTGGGAGATGATTGCCAGTACAAGGGCGTCCTTATACGGACTGGGCAGGGTCCCACAACAGGTGGGAATAGACTAGATGTCCTCAGTGTTTAGGCGTGAAGCAAGGGATTAACCCAATAAACGTAGCTTTTAAAGGGCTAGGCTTACACTCATAAAATCTGGGGTTACAATATGTAACCAATGTTTGGTTTGGTGTTAAGGAGTGTGAGTGGCAGATTATTTAGAAGTTTCGGTTACAACAGCTGATTTTTGTTTATTAAATACAGAGTGCTCCACCCACCTGCACTTCTAGCTGATGTGTCTGAGTGAGTTTTAATATACCTACTCTTCAGGGCCTGCTTTACTTTATGTAGGACAGGGGTTTCCAATTCGGATCTTCAAGGGTCACTATTCTGCATGTTTGTTTTTTTTTGTTGTTGTTGTTTTTTTGATACCCTGCTCCTAGACAGTTGTTCAATGGTTGCATGATCTCAAGTTCTGCTGAAGTTTGCTAGTCACCCACTGTCATTTTTGGTTAGTTTAAATGCTACTAGAACCCTGAACTGAACACAAAAAGACCAGAAGACAAGAGTACAGGTAACAATAGTAACAGAGGTTTTTTACGAGTTTCTAGAAAGGCAGAGGACCAATCAATGAAGAGGAACGACTGGTGAGTATATGATTTCTTGGAAGCATTGATTGAATCCTTAAATTAATAAGAATTAATCCTTACTTTGGTTTTCAGGTTTTAGGCTTGTGTAGGAGTCCTGCCTTCCTCTCCAGCAACCTCACTCAGCAGCTAATCACCTGATTAGCTACACCTGTACCTGCCTCCTAGATCTTCACCTCTTGCTCTATTTAAACCACTACCAGACGTTCAGCCAACGCTCGGACATTGATTACCTTGGTAATATTGTTACAGCCTCTGATTCTTAGTCTTGACTCATCTGCACTAACCTGTTTGCCTTTTGCCCATCTGTTCAGCTCCTGTTCCGTCCTGCTTGCCCGCTCGTCTCCTAGGCTGCGTCTGGTTGCCAATCCTGCACACCAAACCCATAACTAAGGACTTTATTCAGGACATATTCTTCTCCCTTCATTCAACCTGTACTCACCCACTGGCTCCCCCATCTTCTCTGGACCTCGCCCTCTGTGAATCCATTATCCAACGTCACCTGCAAACATATTCAACAGTAAGGATAAATACAACTATTATCACAATTATCAAAGGATCATCTGGACCACAGGATATTCACCTCCTCTCCTCTTCTCTCCCCAAAGCCAACTCCTGTTCCAGCACTTGTAAATAAAATATCACTTTTATAATTGCTTGTCCTCGTGTTCTTTGGTCTGCCATTTGGGGTCATAATTACAGCAAACCCTCGACCTACGTCACCTGCGACCTACGGCAACTCAGACTTACGATTTTATCATATTTAATAAAAATATGATAAAAAAAAAATATATATATATATTATTTTTATTTTTTTTGTGTGTTTAAATGTTATTAATTTCATGTGTATAGCACTTTGTTGCAGCTGTGGTTGTTTTAAATGGCTTTATAAATAAAGTATAATTATTAATATTTCGTTTTTAATTACAATTTGATCGTATTTACGCAACTTCCGGTCGTTTCCGGTCGTTTCCGGTCGCCATGTTACAACCGGTGCGGTCAATGGAGGAGCTCCAGAAGCTACTGAGGACCGTGTGTCCGTTCAGGGTTGCCTCATACGGATAAATTTGCTGGAAACACTCGGTCAACTCTGTGGACGTCTCAGGCCCGGAGGAGCAGCCGCGGATCGCCCCGCGATCGGCGGCCACAACGCCGCCCGACATGCTAACGACAGCAGCTAACAGAGCAGCTAACACAGGCGAAGACACCGAGCCGACATGCCGCGGAGGAGCCATCTGCGGCCGCGAGCTCGCCGCAAATGTCCGCCTGGCAGTCGGGGGACACCGAGCTAACGCGGAGATACAAAGCCGACAGCCTTTTTGAATGAACTGACATGCTAACCAGTGCTGCTACTGGCGCGGCCTAACCGTAGCTAACGCCGAGCAGCTGTTTTGGAGGGAGGAACATCGCGGAGAAACGGCTTTCAGTAAGTTTTTTTTTCTTTCTGGCTCCAAATGTATGAAGTTAAGAAGCTAACAGTCATTCTTTTAAACAGTTTTGACCACGTGTGTGCGTGTGGAGCGTAAGGAAGCTGTGGGAGCTCTCACCCGAGCTGATGCTATAAGACGAAGGCAGGCTTTGACCAGCTCAAAGTAAGACATTATATTTTTTTATTATTTGTACAGTACTGTATTCATTTACTGTACAGTTCTGTGCATGTTCATGGCCTAGTATGTCTCCTTTTTCAGTCTCATGCCATTAAATATGTGTGCGGCGCTCCGTTAGCGGTATAGCCGCGACCTATGTCAGAAACGCGGACCTACGACAGGCAGGTGTTTTTGGTCCGCGAGGTACGACAACATCGACCTAAGTCACACACGTAGGTCCCTATCCCTGACGTAACTAGAGGGCTACCTGTATCATTATGTCAGAATGTCCGAGCCTACCAGACCCTCAAGGCCAGGCCAAAGTCAGCCAGAGGGACCAAGCAATATTAGCTATACAGGCCTGGAGTTAACGTGATGAACAAACTTTAACTAAAATAATCTCCCAACAGAGTGACCTTGGTAGCATGATACATGCTATTGGACAACAAGTTGCCGCCATGACTACCAAAGGACCCGAATCACCCCGGCCACGCGAACCAACTCCAGTTCAAGCATCGACTTTTAGTCACGAACCTGATGTCGGACCTACCAAATTCTTTGGTGGAGACTCCAAGCTGGTGGGTGGTTTCCTCCTCCAGTGTGAACTCTCTTTTAATCAAGCACCCATCAGGTACGCCACCGACTCGTCTCGCATCTCCTATATTGTCACGGCCCTAAAAGGCGACGCTCTCCAATGGGCCACCGCTCACCTCTGTTCTCACTCTTTCTCCTCCATGTCCTTCTCGTTTATAAGAGACTTTAAACTAGTTTTCGATCACCCTCTGTTACAAGAGGAAGCGCAACAAAGATTATTCACCATCAGACAGGGTTCAAGATCTGTCGCCGAGTTCTCCATCCGTTTCCGGGTGATCGCGGAAGAGTCAGTATTGGGAGAGATCGCACTAAAAAGCGCTTTTCGAAACGCGCTCAATGACAACATTAAGGACCAAATTGCCACACAAGAGCCCCCCAGGATTTAGAAGACCTAATCAATCTCGCCATTCGTATCGACACTAGAAATAGAGAAGGTAAATTAGAAAGGGACTACAAATCCTGGGACCGCCCCTTAACCGGAAGTAATTCCCTGACACCAGTCTTCCCGAACCAGAGCCAATGCAGGTGGGTCGGGCAAAACTTTCCCCTGAGGAAAAACAATGCAGATTATCTGCTAATGAGTGTCTCTATTGTGGAAAGAGTGGTCACTTCGTGAAAAACTGAGCTCAGTTTAAAAGGCCAGAACCACCAATAGATCTGGAGATATTGGTGGGTAATTTAACCTAAACTCCTGAGAAAAACTTATGTCTCCCTTCTGCTGTTTATTTTGATCAAGATAATTTTACCACTCAGGCTTTACTTGACTCTGGTGCAGAAGAGAATTTGATTTCCTTGAATATTGTGAAGTTTCTTAACCTGCCCATGCTTCCTTTAAACAGCTGTGTCAGAGGTCTCACCAGACAGACCATCACCTCCATCTCCCACTGGACTCAAAACATTCACCTAGTGCTGTCAGGTAACCATCATGAGATGAGATATGTGATTTTTTTCATTTTTGATTCCCCTAAGCCCCAAGTGATTTTAGTGTACCCTTGGCTATTAAAGCACAACCCCCAGATTAACTGGAAAAATAACCTGATTGAACGTTGGGGTGAGGCCTGTTCAGTCGATTGCTTACATTCTGCCATCTCTTTTGGATCTATCTCATCCCCCAGTAAGGAAGAGATTGACCTTTCTAAAGTACCCTCCGTATATCATGCTCTTGCCCCAGTTTTTAGTCAACAGAAAGCCATCTCCCTTCCACCTCACAGACCTTATGCTTGTCCCATAGATCTCCTTCCTGGTGCCCCTCTGCTGTCTAGTAGACTGTACAACTTGTCGGGCCCAGAGAGGGAGACGATGAGACAATACATAGAGGAGTCTTTAAAGTCAGGCATTATCCGCCTGTCTGCTTCTTCCCTCAGTGCAGGGTTCTTCTTCGTTTCCAAGAAATATAAGACTTTGAGACCCTGCATCGACTTCAGGGGACTTAATAACACCACTATTAAAAATAAGTATCCCCTTCCTCTAATTGACTCTGTGTTTGAATGGCTTCAGGACTCCAGAATGTTCACTAAACTTGATCTCCGCAACGCCTACCACTTAGTGAGAATTCGAGAAGGGAACAAATGGAAGACTGCTTTTAAGACTCCCCTTGGACACTATTGCCCCTTTTCCACTTGCTCGACGCAGAGCGGATCAGTCTGGTCCGGTCTGGTTCAATTCGGATCGGCTCACATGTAGCTCTGTCTCCATTCACTTCTGTAGCCCTTCGGTGGGCGGGGTGTAGGATACTACTCTCTCACACGTGGTGGAGGTAGTGTTCAGCCCCAGACTGTCCAGTTTAAGGATGAGCTGTTGGGGGATGATGGTGTTGAATGCCGAGCTGAAGTTGATGAACAGCATTCTGACATAGGAGTCTTTCGTGTCCAGATGTGTGAGAGCTGTGTGGAAGGCAGAGGAGAAGCCATCGTCGGTTGAGCGATTAGGCCAATATGCAAATTGGAAGGGATCCAGGGAGGCAGGGAGGACAGATGTGATGCTTTTCATGACTAGCCGTTCAAAGCACTTCATCAGGATAGGGGTGAGTGCTACTGGACGAAGTCTACAAGAGTACGGTATTCATACAGTAACAAAAAAGTTGGATACAGTATAAAAGTAAAAATAGCGCACACCACACGTGTAGGAGTGGAACTGGTTGAAAGCTGGAAAATATTTCAAGGAAATAAAAAAGTTGTATTTCTGAACTGCTAATCTGTTTTTTTTTTATTCATTCAACCTTTATTTATACAGGCTAGCCTCGTTGAGTCACGGGGACTCATTTACAAGAGGGACCTGTCTCACTCACACCAAACAACCATCCACTCTCTCACTCACACCTAGGGTCAATTTAGAGTCACCAATCAGCCTAACATGCATGTTTTTTGGTCTGTGGGAGGAAACCGGAGTACCCGGAGGAAACCCACGCATGCACGGGGAGAACATGCAAACTCCACCCAGAAAGGCCCCCGGACCGGGATTTGAACCGGCAACCTTCTCGCTGAGAGGCAGCAGCTCTACCAGTTAAAGCAAATGGATGTTATCTCAGCATTTTCTTTAATATAGATCATTGAGTTAGAAAGGCAAGGGTTGTGTTTCACCTAATACTTTAAAAGGAAATCTCAATTACCCGTACTGGTGGGCATAACATGAGTGAAGAATTCAGGCAAACATTTTAATGCACTATTACTATTGCTGCTCTGTTTCCAAAGCTTTAATGCATGTTTGCACGTGTTTGTGTGTGAATGCCGTCTTTCCTACATCAAGGTCAAAATGTAAAATAATTATCTGTGAGTGTGTGTGTGTGTGTGTGTGTGTGTGTGTGTGTGTGTGTGTGTGTGTGTGTGTGTGTGTGTGTGTGTGTGTGTGTGTGTGTGTGTGTGTATTTTGTGGGATATGAAAAATACTATTAAAAAAATAACTGGAACACCTGCAGTTTTCCAACAAAATTTGATAGAAACATCAATATGCTCAGGTTGTTGGTTCAAAGCTGACAATGTCCACTTTCAACCTAATGTAAAGATGACTTTTTCCCCCCTTCTATCCATTATCATTTGCTTGTTCCTAAGTCAGTTCACATGGGCAGCAGCTTAAACAAGGAGGTCCAGGTCTCTTGCCACATCTTCTTCCAGCTCTTCTGGGAGGCGTGCAATAAGTTTCCAGGTCAGTCGAGATACATAGTCCCTCCAGCATGTCTGGATCGCATACTATTTGGACATGCCTGTAAAACCGCCCTATCCAGGGGGCATCCTTACCAGATGCCCGAACCACCTCAACTGGCTTTTCTGAATGTGGAGGAGCAGCAGCTCTGTAGGAATCTCACCGTCTGCGGCCCTGCTCCAAGATGGCCACCAGTTAACAACAGCTGATGGCCATCCACGGGATGAGGCACACCTCTACTTAAGGCTGAAGCCAAGTGTGACTCAACGCTGGAGCATTGAGCCTTATTTGGTATTTATGCCTTCAACCTGAAATGTGTGAGTTGAGACTTAGCTCGTTCTTTATGACCACAGTATCCTGCCTGCTTGAATCCCGTTCCAGTTGCCTTGCCCATCGCCCGCCTGCCAGACCTTCCTTTCCTGCTCCCTATCTGCCAGACCTGTCGAGTTTCTGCCTGCCTGACAGATCTGACGTTCTTGCCCCTCGCCTGTCGGGTTTGCCTTGCCCTTCATCCATCCTGCCAGAACTGCCTTGGCCATCTGTTTTGTTCCTTCCTTCTGGAGCAAATTGTGGAACCCACTCAACGCTGTTGCACAGCATCTCCACCTGTGAGACAAACTAAATAATTAACTTAACAAATCTTCACCTTAAACTGGACCTACTGATCCTGTTCTCCTTCCTAAGTGCACCAGAAAACCACTGTACAATCCTTTCACTGTATATAATAAACACTGTTACCTTTTCTACATCTGAGTCTGCTTGGTTCTGGTTTCATACTAGTCTAGGTCCCGCCAGTTTACAAGCTCAACTCAAGAGTCTCTCCCAAATAGCAGAACTTCTTACCCTATAACCAATATAAATCACAATGTGCAACTCTATAGGCAGTAGGTTGTTAGGACTTTTGGTAGCAAAACTTTGTATAAGTGAGACGAAATTTAATCCAGTCATGTTTGTCTCTGAAAAATTTCAGAGTGGAAACATAATTAAACAGGACACACAAAGATGGACTTTCTATGTCCAAACTGGAATTTTAAGATTTTTAACAGTTTAGTTATTTATTTTTTATTTTTTATTTTCACAATCACAGTTTAAGTTTTGTAGTTTTTGGAGACTTTGTCACATAAAGTTGAATTTTTATGCAGCTTAAACTTTACAAAAATCTGTCAAAAGGAACTTTCTAGTCCCTCAAACTTTACACTTCTACAGTTTATAAATGAAAATGTACACTTGTGGTTATAGTTTAAAACCAAGTTGAATAAAATTTGAACTCTGAATTTTCTCTCCCAAACTTAAAGTGGAGAACAATTAATTATCCATAGATCACACCAAATGAACTGCAGATAAATAAATGGTTGTATTTCATGCAAAAGTTACTTTGTAAAATACATAAATTTAAGTTAAATAAAATTTGAACTGTGAATTTTCTCTCTCAACCTAAAGTGGGCAGTTATTAATATTTCTTATCTCACATCAAATGAGCTGCAGATAAATAAATGGTTGTAGTTCATGCAATATTGTCATATTTTAAATACAAAAAACTTATTGTGGTTATTTACTACTTTTCAATCATATTTAATAAAAAAAACACTTTTATTTCTGTTTTTTAGCTTGCAGTAATTGTAATGGTTGCCCTCCTTCATGGACTTTATATCGGAGCCGCTGTTTCTTGTTCAAGAGTACTGAAATGATCTGGGGAGATGCTGAGGTACAACTAAACTGTTCATTATGTGACATGATGGTCTAGATTCACTGTTGGGGGCAGCTGTGACTGAGTGGTTAGATCAGTTGTCCTCCATTGGGAGAGTTTGGGGTTTAATTCTACCAGCATTCACATTGTGGTGGACCTACCCATGGTCAACTGAGTTGTTTTGAACTCTTCAGTGATGCTTTTTACTGACCCTCTCAGTAAACAGACATTTAACACAAGTTATTCCATTAGTTTGAATCAAAGAACAGATTCACTCACAAAGAGACTATTTCCACTCTTTTAATTTTGTTTGATTCAGATATAATCAAAGTATAACCTTGTGTTATTCATGTGAACAGTGTTATGTTTCAATATGTTGAATGATCAGTCATTCTTTTATAGGCTGGTATTCTTAATATGTCCAAACATGAATCAGAATGCTGCCTAATGTTGAAATTCATGTCAAGTTGAGCTTTTCAGATTTGTTTTAGAAATGTTAAGACGCTAGTCCAAGTATCTTATAAATGGCTCCTCGATTCTTCTCATTTCTAGACACTTTCCCTAAAACAATCCTCTTTGTTTTCTAAACAAACTCTCTGTTGACCTCGAAGTCTAAGCTTCACGTTATCACTCTCTTCTCCTGGCCCACAACCAATGAGAAGACTGTTTTCCTGATCTCAACACTTTAGAAAAAGCGTTTGCTTCCGTAAACGCTTCAGAGTTGGAATGACAGTGAGACCTGATAGCTCTCTGTCTTTATAGCTGGATAGCTTCAGTCACGAGTCAAAGACCGGCTTATCAGCTGGGACTTATGGATGTCTCCATAAGTTCAAAGAGCAAAAGCTCCCTAGTTCTTAATGAACTTTCTTGAGGAACGCTTTATTTTGAAACTAATCAGGATGTGCCACTGTCTCTGACGGAGAAAGCAGGCATCACGACACGTTGAATCCATAAACACGCCAAGGTACAACCGGACTTCACGAGCCTATGACCTGTGAGTCCGAGACTGCTTCTCAACTCTACCAACCGAGACAGAACGTCTAACAGGTACAGAGTTGCTGATGTTTACTGGACTGTGCGATGGAGTCAAGCTGGTTTTCATATGGAAAAGTGTCAGTCTGGTTAAACTCAAAATAGATAACTTCCTTTAAACTTCCATCTCTACATCCTTGATCTATTCCTTTTAAACCTCTTCTTTTATCTCATTCTAAACTGGTAATGACATTTTAAGTTAAAAAAACCTACAGATAAAAAGTATTATTGTCATCATTACTTATGTCTACCGTTACAATTAAATGTGCTGATGTGTTTAATTTGTAAGAAATTGAAATCAATCAATCAATCAAGTGTACATTGGCGTTAATTTTAGTTGATTTATTTGAAATAAAAGGTAGTGTCTTTGGCATACCGACTAAATCAACATTTCCATTGTCACTTTATGGCTTTATGGTTTATTGTCCATCACAAATGATCACAGAAATATTTGGAAAACCTGAAAAAGAAAATAATCCATGAATTACTATTCAATCTGAATAAGTAATTAATTAAGGTAAAGTATGTCAGTTTAATACAGACCCACTAAGAACCCTTAAATCTGGTGGCCCGTACGGGGAATATTTGGTAAACCTGAAAAAGAAAAGAACCCGTGAATTACTATTCAATCTGAATCAAGTAATTAATTAAGGTAAAGTGTGTCAGTTTAATACTGACTCATATATCTTACATCTGGTGGCCAGTATGAGTCAGAGTCAGAGTCAGAGAATCTTTATTGTCATTTGCACCGCATGTGGTACATGTGATGAAATGAGATTATGTACACAGGGTCCCAGTTACATTCAACAACAAAATGTAAGAGAAAAACAGTAATAACATCTAGGATTAACTAAGAAAAACATCAACTAGAAATACACTAAGCACTAATGTAATAGAAAAACAAAATCATTACAAACAGACAGCCGCACGAACATGAGTCTATATGAGCAAATGGTCACATATGAACACAGCAACAAGAAAACAGATCAGCATCAGCATGATGTGATATTTTGCAGTGTTTATTCTTATTATTTATTTATTCATGAGTCTAACAGCCTCAGGGTAGAAGCTGTTCCTCAGTCTAGTGGTTCTACACTTAATGCTCCTCAACCTCCTTCGGATTATTCATAAATCTGTGATCTCTCATGAATTTGAAACTTCATACTTGCATAAAAATATCAAATTTTTGACTCTGAAGGAGATAATTTTGGCTGAGAGTGTTCTAGACCTAGCATAAGTGCGTGTATTGGCATTTGAAGCTGAAATTGTTATTGTTCAACTTTTTAAATGCTATAAGTAGTTTTTGGTGGGGATTTGTCACGCTGTGGGGGAAGTGTCTGTTGGTTCAGATAAGAGCCGGTCCAGATAACGTTGTCCTCAAGTTGGGGCGATCTCATCGCAAAATGACTAGAGTCATTGAGCTATTGAACTTTGGCACTATTGAGCACTAATGGCACTATTGAGCATGAACTTTCTTGACTAGAGTCATTGTTAAAAGCTATTATTAACATCTGCAAGATTGCTGTGTGTGGTGTTTTTACATTTTAGAGCAGGTCAAAGACGCATATTACTGTTGAAACGTTGTTGGATAGTGGTTCTGATGAACCCAGTTTGCTGTCAATGGACTGACCTTGAAACGGTTCAGAGAAACGTCCGTGTTGCTTTCAAACAGTTGCAGTGCTATGTTACAGAGCGTGGCTCTGTTAAACCTGTTTAATGTTTTCGCCAGATGACAATGTTTTGACAACAGAAAAATGACAACAGATGACAAATGACAAATGAACAAATGACAACAGAAAAATGCTAACAGACGGAAAAACATTGTCATTCCTTATGTTGCTGGAGTCTCAGAGAATTTCAGAAGGATTTTCAACAAACACAACATCCCAGTACATTTCAAACCCAGCAGAACTCTCAGACAGAGGCTGGTCCACCCGAAGGACAGAACCCCCACACACAAACAGAGTGGTGTGGTGTATGCAGTCCAGTGCAGCGAGGTCTGCTCAGACCGTTACATTGGAGAAACGAAGCAGCCTCTTCACAAACGAATGTCCCAACACAGGAGAGCCACCACCTCTGGACAAAACTCAGCTGTTCACCTTCACCTCACGGACAAGGGACACTCATTTGAGGATGAAAATGTGCAAATTTTGGACCGAGAACACAGATGGTTTGAGAGGGGTGTTAAGGAAGCTTTGTATGTTAAGAGAGAAAAACCTTCTCTTAACAGAGGAGGAGGTCTGAGATTTCAACTTTCCAAGACTTACAACTCAGTTTTGGGGCTGATTCACAAACGTCTTACACCGGATGGGAGCAGAGGTGTCTTGTCTGTGAATTAGACTAACAAAGTTTGTTGAGAAGCCTCTGTTGTTGGGCTGTGAGGTGTTGTTTGTCAATTTACATACAGTTGTTGTGTTTTCTGTCAGAGACTTCAAGGGAACTCCCTACTGTTAAGGTGTGTTCTGTCAATTTACATGTATGTGTTACCTCAGCTGTGATTAGTTGTGTTTTCTGTCAGAGACTTCAAGGGACTCCCTACTGTTAAGGTGTGATCTGTCAATTTACATGTATGTGTTATTGACTTGTAAGCCTGTATAAAACTTCTCGTTCTCACAGCTTCCATTCAGAATTGAAAAAGACTTCTGGACAGAAGTCGAAACGTTTTCTGTTACAAATAAAGTCCAGTTGATCTTGAATTGAACGCCTTTTTGATTGAAGCTTTTATTGATTTTTTTCAGTTTGAGTGTGAGAGACTTGTTCCTGCTTTTCCTGTGGCCCGTCACATTTTAGCTTGAATAAGTTGCCAACCTGATAGTTGTAAAAACAGATGAAGACCAGTTTTAATCAGAGACTTCACATATCGGTTATTACTGCCATGTTACTTGACCCTTGAACAATTAGTTCATTACAATGATGATCTTGTTTTGATCTTTGATCTTGCTTTGATCTTGTTTTTGATTTTGTACATCTACCTTGTGGTGTTTTGCTAGTTTTGATACTTTGCATTTCACTTTCTATTTCTCTCCTATGTTTTTTTTTCCTGTTGTTTGTTGTTTAAGGAAATTCTACCATTGCTGTTCATCATTCTTTAGTTTGTAGCAGGTCGCTTTTGTAAATGAGCCCTCGAGGCTCAATGATATTTACCTGACTAAATAAAGGTTGAATGAATGAATGAACAATGATGAATATGTGACGATGTATTTATGCTGCTATCCTTCCACACAGGCATGTTGCACTGACCATGATGAACATTTGGCCTCCTTTCATGATGAAGCTGAGTACTACTTCATCAGGAGATTCATTGTGAAAGCTTCTTGAACCAACACAAAATCTTGGGTTGGAGGCACCAAGGGACAAGTGAGGGTTTTGTGTAGAATTCTAACGAGTGGAAAGAGTTTTCTGTAAATCTTTTAACAATCAAGATGAATTGAAACAACTGATGTTTGAAAACTTCCTGTCACAGGATGGTGATTGGACATGGACCGATGGATCTGATTTCTCCTACACACATTGGGGCCCAGGAGAACCAAACAACGCGAGTGGACACGAGAACTGCGTGGATATGAACTGGAATGGTACACAAGACAATAACTGCTCTTTAAACAGATGCTTCCAGTGTGAACTAAATAATTAGGTTAAATTTGTGGGTCACTTTAGCTGAAATAATAGATTACAGTATAGGATTTTATCTAGTCATTCTTTTTTACACCTGTTTGGCTTTGTATTGAAGACAAAGCATGGTCTTCCTCCATTGGTAACAGTTTGTGTTTTGTTTTCAATTATTCATTTCAGATGAAAGAAAACTTAAGAGAGGACAATTCAAATTTCTCTTATTTTGATTTTTTAAAATTGTTTACAGAAGAAGATTATGTCATCGATGAAGTCTGTGACCAACAAAATGCTTTCGTTTGCGCTAAAGATGCATAAACCTGTCTTTGCTGGCCTGACAACATGATGTTGCTTCCAGCAGGAGGTCAAGCCTCAAGATGTCCATTCTGGAGGACAACTGGTCAAATATCATGTATTATTCAGATATTCACCATGAATAAAGGCATGTCCTCAAATGTTTGTCTTTGTCCGAGGTAACATTAGTAAAACCATAATTTAAGTTTATTAAATAACACGTGATTACAAAATGCAGAACTTGTCAGTGGCAGGTTTGTACAGACCAACAAAATGGTTCATATTTTAGATGTATGCAGGACAACTTTATGATAATTTGTGCAAAAACCAACAAACATATTTTACTTTTGATTATGCTAAAATACAAGGTGATACTTTAAACAATGTATACAATTTCTGGCTAGTCAGCCGTAAGAAGTCTTGCTATACCATTGTTATACATTAATATTATTTTAAGTACAGAATATGTTAGGTCATCATTTATACACACAAGAAACTGCGGGTTAAAAACAATCTAATCTGTATCCAGCACTAGCAGGGCCGGATTTAGGAGGATGGGGGCCCCTGGGCTTGAGTCATCTTGGGG
>JBBPBX010000736.1:44817-55034 GCA_038048925.1 Garcialebias charrua | reverse complement strand
AAATTAAACTATAACAAAATCTATTTTTATTTTACAGAAAAGAGCTGTGAGAATTATTACAAGAAAGTCTTAATGTAATATAATATATTATTTAAACAACTCAAAGTACTGAAGTTTAATGATTTGGTGGACTATAATATTTTGTTAGTAGAACCCTAGCCTGGCCCTCGCCTTCCTGCACAGCTCCACTCAATTCTCATTTCCCTTCACTGCACAGTCTGGGACTTCTCTCATTAACAACCATTTCTCCGGTAGATTTTTGTTCGGACCAATCAGAGAACAGAAGGGACGGAGTTTTGGACCCTAACCCACGCCCCCACCTGTCCCAGCGCGCAGAGCCCTATAAAAGGGCTCTGCCAGCGCGCAGTCAGCGAGCACCGGCATGTTCTCATTCAAAGCGATGCAAAGCGATGCAGAACTGTTTTATATGTGACACAAATTTATTAATTTCCCCTTCTTAATCCCTTATCTGGAGTTTTCTTTTGTTTTTTGGGCCAAAAGTCAAGTGATCGCTCGCGCCCAGCTCCTTCTTTCCCTCCGCTGAAATGAACAAGGAAATGGCTGTCACGAGAATTAAACTCGGGTTTTACGTTGCTGACAGAGTCCCATCAGATTTTCTGGTCTTCTGGTGAGCTGGACCAGCGATCCATGGTTTTATTGTATTTTATTAAAACGTTTTATTAACATATAAACACAGAATTTGCGCAGCGAGAGAAAAGCTGCAGCAGGAGGCGGAGCAGTTGTCAGTCAAGTTCACCAGAGCACGGGGGGTGGCTCTGAGGGGAGGGAGCAGAATGCTTTCCCTGTTCAAAATATCCAATGGTTTTGTTCCTCAGCAGAGCCCACGCCTCCAGCAAGAATCGTTTCTCTATGGAAAAAGTCCAGACCCTTGTCTGAAGCGAAGTGAAGGACAGGGTGTGGTTTTAACCAGGCTAGTAGAACCCTCAAATGTTCAAATGTATTTTGTTAAGGGAAAGCTGCTAGTCTAAAGGGAACTGAATTTTTTGCAAAGCCAAGGTATAGAACTAGTTTGAAGGGACGGTTTATTTCAATACAGGGAGTTGAATTGTGGAATGTTTTGGGAAATCATGTTAAAAATGTAAACTCTGTGCTTATGTTTAAAAATGATCAAAACTAAATTGTTAACAAAATACTAAAACTTTTAGTTAAGTGTTTAATGTTCTAGATATTTGTAGATTGTGAAAAGTTACTCTTTTTGCTCTGTTTGCGCTGTCACTTTCCCTCCTGCAGCGCAGGCTGAAACAGAACCCTGAGCTCAGTAGCCCCGCCTCCTGAGGCTCGCCTGCCTGTGTGTGTGTGTGTGGATGTAACCTGACACCTTCACAGCCGTTTTATGAGATCGTTCAGCGCACAGATACAGTTTTAGACAAAAACACGAGACATTATATTCACCAGCTAAACTATAGAAATGTAGTTTATATAGCAAAAGTATTTGGACATTTTAATAGCGACATAAGAGGCAGGAATTTTCCTGCCTTCCCAAATCGCTCACACAGCAGCTGCCTGCAGCACGTCACCCGAGTGAGTGAAGTGAAGCAGCCGGTGCCTCTCCTGCGCAGTGCCTCTCTGCGCAGGTCTGCACGTCTCATCTCAGTACATTTGAACACTAAATAAGAAAAATTGGCGATTTTGAATGAAAATCAACTTAAAACTGGTTTAGGTTTTAGTAAAATAAGTTTATAGTACAAATCAAAGGATAAAGACAATAATTACATTTATTTTTTCAATTAAATTTTTTTTTCTTTTCATGATGACAGGGGAGGCGTGGCCTCACTTGCCGCCCCTGACCGCACGTCACTGATATATATATATATATGTATATATATATATATATATATATATATATATATATATATGTATATATATATATATATATATATATATATATATATATATATATATGTTTGTTTGTTTTGCTTTGGTTCAGATGATGAGCAGAAAATGACTGAATAGTAAGTTTTCACAACTTACAACTTTAATATGCCAGTTGTCACAAACTACAAACAACCCTGAACTGGTTAAATACAAAACCACATGTTAGGGTTTGAAACTAGAATATGATGCTTCCATCACAAAATAAAATCACTGAATAGCTATTGTTGCCTGGACTTCAACACAAACTTCCCTGCAACACGCTTGCAGCAACTTCATTTTTTCTCTTCCCTTGTTTCTTCACCTGGTTTGGGGGGCCCCAGCTCCATTTCTTCTACAGCCGCCCCTGCTTTCTCCTACACCAGCTCCTTTGCCTCCGTTCCTGCACTTTTTATTTCTCCATTCACCTCCACCTCCACTTTCTCTTCCTTATCACCAGCGGTGGGTGGGGGACCGGCTGCGCGCACCCCCCCTCCCCCGCCGGCAGCGGGAGGGGACCGGCCGCACACACCCCCTCCCTCCCCCGCCGGCAGCGGGAGGGGACCGGCCGCGCTGAAGCGAATAAAAGATAAAATCATCCAGTTTTACATAAAACCTAACAAGAACAGTTTTCTCCTTTGTGAGACAACGTGTTTGAGACTATCCGTGCACAAAAAAAAAGGTAGGGGGCGGGTCCGGAGGCTCTGGGGGGCCCTAAAATTCCGGGGGCCCGGGCTCAAGCCCCTGCATGAATCCGGCCCTGAGCACTAGATCAAATATGGACCAAGCCATTCCTGAGTGGTTTTACCTCACATACATGTCCCAATTTGTGTCACACAGTTCCAGATTTTGCCCCCCTCATGTCCCTTGTCCCACAAAGGAGAGTCACGACACCAAAATGTCCTGCACTTGACAAGAGCTGTATTCTCTTCCCTTTACATGTCTTGTCTGTGCGGTGGGAGGGACATAGAGAGGCAGTTCCCTTTCAGTCTGGTCTCTCAGTGCAACATACTTGTTAATGGGAATTGCGCCCCCGCACGATTACCTGAAGGAATATACTCACGCCTTTACGGCTAGGGGCGTCACCGCCGCGCCAGAGGCCCCGCCCTCTGCGTACTTAAGCGGCTTGTGCCCCTCCATCTTTCTTTTTTGCCCTTCACCTCCCTTAAACCTGAACTACCTCTTCGCGGGACTTCTCTGTTGCTTCATCGCTCAACCAGAGGTGAGCTTGCTCCCTACACAGAGCGCACAGAGAATTATTCCTGCGTACTGCTGGACTAGCGAAAGCTAGTCCGGCACTTTTCTCTTAACCCCGAAGTATTTTCTTCTCCTCTCTCTACAGGTTGCTTCGCTCGACGGCGCTAACTACGCCACAAGAAAAAGCTACCTTGCTAACTCCTAGCGAGCTAGCCAGCGAAAGCGACGCGACGGAGGAGACATTTCAAGAAAAAATAAGAAAGATTCTGGAAGGACTTGCTCGCCTCATCTCGGACATGCCTCCGGAGAAAGGAAAACGAAAGGCGAGACTTCCAAGGAAAACCAACGGGACGGCAAGCCCAACTTCGCGCGCCTATCCCAGCAGACGTGGCTTTTCCCTCATAGCAACGGACATCCACGAGGCCTGTCCAGTCTGCCTGGGTATGCTTCATGCAAAAACAGCACTGGATACGCCCGACTTTTGCCCACACTGCAGCCTCATGTTGGATACGGTGCTACGGCATCAGGTTGACCTCGCCGCCAAGGCCATGGGCTCTTCAGCGACACCAGCGGACGCGGACATAACCACGGAGACCCTCACTCCCACGCCGGAGTTAGAGAACATGGCTCTACATGATAGCACACGTGTCGAATGGAGCGACAGCCCTGATATGCTGGCTCCCATGGTGGACCTAACAGTCGAATTCGACACCCGGGGCATGATGAACGAGGACGAGATTTCGATTTCAGCCTCGGGTGAATTTTCAACGGAGGCGGCGGACGTGGAACTGGAAGATCAGGGTGAAGATCTCTCCCAGACCCCAGTACCTGTGCTCCCAGAAACTGACTTTTTTATCCCTGCTCTGTTCGACTTGTGCCACAGAGCAACGGACGAGCTGCACATCCCATGGCCTGAACCTCCGCCTCGCCAACAGGTCACGAGGCTGGCAGGAAACTATTTTTACTCGAAGCAGCAGGCCGCCACGAGGTAAAAGATGCCCGTGTTCCTGGACTTTCTCACAGAACTAACGCACACCTGGACTCAGCCACGAGCCCCTATGCTTCTCCCCCTCTCACAGTTCCTTGACGTGGATGGGATGGATGAAGTGGGAATAGCTAACGTGCCTCAGATCGAGGACACACTAGCGTCTCACCTGGCTCCTAAATCATCAGGAACAAAACCAACTCTTCCCAGCAAGGCTTGTCGAGCCTCAGCGTCTCTACTCAAGAAATGCTACAGGGCTCAGGGACTCGAGGCACGCGCCTTGAACGCGTCCGCGTTGATGTAAGCTTACCTGGCCGAAAAACTGCAACATCTCCAAACAACAATGGACAAGCATGCGGCTGCCGAATTGCTGGATGAAGCCCGCAGAGCAACAGACTTTGTGCTCCGTATGATGGGGACAGCTGCTGTTGCACAGGGCAGGGGAATGACGAAAGTGGTCATCGCGATCCGCCACCTCTGGATGACTCTGACGGATCTCCCGGAGGGACAGAAGGTGCCTTTTCTCCACAACTCGATAGAGCCAGCGGGATTGTTTGGTAAAGCTTTGGAACAAATTCAGACCAAGCTGGACCAAAGAAGCAGACAGGCGGAAGCTCTCCGGGTGGGCATTCCCCGGAGAAGCTTCGTCCCCATAAGGAAGTCTGCTGGTAGCAGACCTACGCAGTCTTGGCACCACTCGGCAACGCGTGCCCCACCGTAGAAACGGCCAGCATACGAGGAGGAGCCCAGGCAAAGACCCCCACAGGGCCCACCTCGTACCGAGCACGCATGGAGCAAAAACAGGTTTGTCCCCCGCCAGGCGACCAAGCACAGGGCTTCCTCAGCGAATCATGACAATAGACAGAAACGTGCCTGATGAACCAGGTCCACGTTTCCACATTACAGGGTCATCCGCCCACGTGGTAACGGGAATGATCCCTTCATGTCCAGACTTTGCTTGTAACACAGTACAAACAGCTGGTTTATTTACAGCATGCACAAATCATGCTTTCTCTGCTCTGAGTGACATAAAATCATGTACGTCATTGCACATAAGCACGAATAAAGTTCATGAAACAGCTCCTCTCTGTTTTATTGACTCTAAAAAACAACTAAAAAAAACAACAACACACAATCTTCAGCAAAACAGGTCTTTCTGGTCTTTCTGGCCTGCAAGCCGTCATAAAGAGAGAGGGCCTTTTTCCCCCTCTCTCTCACGGTCCATGGGGCATTAGCATAATTAATAAACCAAAGCAGAGTGCCACTGCAATGAGCAGACACAGAGGCATCTGTGAACCCCCCCCCCCACCACCACCTCTCAGGAAGACAGGTGGGGAGGGTCACGTGCTCAAGCCCTTGTTCCATTGTGAACAATGGGAGAGCCAATACACTAACCAGACGAACACGTGAAATGTCCGCACCTCAGAGAGGCAAGCTGACAGAGTCGGACAACGGAGGGGGGTTGGGGCTATATCAGAAGCCCTCAGGCAGCCACAAACTTCACACCTTCACAACAATGACTGTGTTCAGCTTGTTGTGGATGAAAACAAGTCAGAGCCGAATCAGATCTCTCTTCCTGTTTTCCAAGAGGGACTGAGCTCTTTATCATCAAATAATCTGAAGTCTGCCAAATCAAAAGGAACACCCCCACGCTCTCATGGTGTAGCTGCTCCTTTGTTATTAACGAGGGACACTCAATGCCCGAGCAGTACTCAGACAGCACGTCTCCTCTCGTTCTGTGCTGATCCAAAACTGCTTTCAAAAATAATTCCCCCAGAGGGTGATACACGGACCTCGGTCGGTTTACCTGGTACCAACGCTTCATTAAAGCCAAGGACCAGTAAACTGGACCATCCCAGGAAACGGATTGGAGTTAGGAGATCTGCTCGTTTACATAACTCGCAGCCTCACAAACTTGCAGCCTCACAACAGGACTCCAAACTTGGAGGAGGAAAATATATTTCCCGCTCCAAACCGGTCTATTAAAGTTGACAGGTTACATCAACCCTCCCTGAACAGGGTAACTTGGGAGCATATCAGCAAGGAGACCTCCTTCCCAATCTGGTTGACCCCTAGGGGTTAACAGCCTCTGTGTCACCAGAAGGAGCAGTACAACCACTTAGGCCAGGAACTGCCAAAAGTCTCAGCTTGTTGGCTGAAAAGAACAGGTTGATGGCGTCAGGCTTGCCAGAAAATGTGGTATTGACCATACAAAATGTCCGTGCTGGTTCAACACAATCTTTATACGCACAAAAGTGGCATATTTTTTAAGCCTGGTGCTCAGAAAGAAATATTATTTCTTATGCATGCAACTTGGCTCAACTCCTGACTTTCCTTCAGGATTTACTAGAAAAAGGTTGTTCTTATTCAACAATTAAAGTTTTCCTGTCAGCGATTTCAGCCTGTCATGAAGGCTGGGGACACAAGACACCTGGAGCACATCCAATCATAATAAGATTTATGAAGGGTATCTTCGGACTAAACCACCCAGCAGGACCCTGACCCCTGGTTGGGATCTTGGCCTGGTCCTGAGGGCTCTTTGTGGCCCTCCATTCGAGCCACTGAGCGAGGTTAAGATATACTGTATTTACTATCTTATAAAACTGCTCTACTCCTGGCACTTTGCTCGGCGAAACGCATGGATGACCTCCATGCATTGTCTGTGCATCCAATGTGTACCAGATTCACCCCTGATGGGTCAAAGGTCACACTAAGGCCTAATCCCGCATAGACTCCCAAGGTCTTGACTCTGAACCATAGGAGTCTAGACTTTGATATCTCCTCCTTTCCACCTGCCCCTGTCCTCACTCAGGAACAGGAAAGGCTAAAGGCTCTCTGCCCTGTGAGAGCTTTACGCACTTACATGCAGAGAACAACTGAATGGAGGAAAACAAAGCAACTGTTCGTTTGCTTTGCAGCACCTGCTACCGGGAGAGCCCTATCAAAACAACGTCTCTCACATTGGGTGACTGAGGCCATAAAAAGGGCCTGCAGTAGCAACGGTCAACAGGTACCCTCTGGAGTGCATGCTCACTCCACTAGGGGGGGGGCACTTCCTGGTCATTATTTAAGGGTGTGCCATTTGCAGAAATCTGTGCTACTGCGAATTGGAGCTCATTAAATACTTTTGCAAAACATTACAGTTTGGATGTTACTGCAGGTGACATCACTCAGGCTGTCCTTTCTAACACACAGTAGAAAGTAGCCTTGAGATGCCTGTTGGTCAAAGGCAGACGTTCACTCTAGCATGCATTTTACTGAGCATTTCAAGGGCGTGAATGGATTACGTTCCCATAGCAAGTATGTTGTCTGTTGTTTGTTGTTTAAGGAAATTCTACCATTGCTGTTCATCATTCTTTAGTTTGTAGCAGGTCGCTTTTGTAAATGAGCCCTCGAGGCTCAATGAGATTTACCTGACTAAATAAAGGTTGAATGAATGAATGTTGCACTGAGAGACCAGACTGAAAGGGAACTGAAAGTTATGCACCATAACTCATGTCCCCTGAAGGAAAGGAACGAGGTGCAACATAGCTGGCTCTTTTCAATGCTGAAAGCTCGGTGAAGTGCAACTTTGGAGAAAGATGGAGGGGCGCAAGCCACTTAAGTACCTAGAAGGCGGGGCCTCTGGCACGGTGGTGACGCCCCTAGCCATTAAGGCGTGAGTATATTCCTTCAGGTAATTGCACGGGGGCACAATTCCCATAGCTAGTATGTTGCACCTCGTTCCCTTCCTTCAGGGAACATGAGTTATGGTGCATAACTTTCAGTTTTGCAGGCTTCCTGACACAGCTGGAGCAGTGATGTGCACATGGGTTCATACCAAGTTAATTTTTGTGCCAGTGTTCCAGCTCAAAATACACCATAAACAGGGCTTAGTTTGTAAAACAATTGATGCCTGAACACAAATAGCAGTACAGGTGGTCCGTTGGGGTGTGTGTGTGTGTGTGTGTGTTTGTGTGTGTGTGTGTGGTGGTGGGGGTAGGGGTAGGGGGGTGCAGTTTGTGGGTCCTCCCCAAGAAAATTTGAAATAAAAGAGATGCCATTTCCTGCATTTTGGTGTATTTTAACTGGTTGTTAAACTTCTGTAAACATTTGATTAAATTGATTAAAAACAGGTCTCTCTTTTAAATGACAAGGCTCAATGAGACTATAAATAAAGGATGAATTAAAATTACTATTTTAGAGAGCAGTGACTAGCACCTCCGATTTTGTCAAGGGTCCCAAACCACAGTATAGCAAGCTTGTTAGCCAGCTCCCTTTATGTGAATGGAGCCTGCTAGCAAGGAGAGAGACAGCGTGATTAAACTTGCTTCATCTTTAAAAACTGTTAGGATAGGCTAAGTGCTTGGTAACTGTACAGTACTGTACTTTTTTTGTATGTACGTATGTTCCGAATTACGTCGAAATTCGCTTTACGACATCATGTAGGAACAGAACTCCGTTGTAAGTCGAGGACTACCTGTATTACCTTTGAGATGTATGCAGGAGTTCTGACACATTTTACAGTTGTGTGTGCTCTGCCGAGCTGTCTGAAGACGCTCTTGTGTTTAAAACCTGCATTGTCTGCAGAGCGCACAGCTGAGGTTGTTGAAGCTTACACCCCAACCACATCAAAAATTCTGGTAAATACAATGAGTGGTTTGTGCTACGTTTGTGTTGGTTTGTGCAGCTAAAATTTTCGTTTGCACATCTTTTGTTTCTGAGATAGCTGAAGGTGGATGAAGATGCTGCATCCCTGCGGGACATACGGTCAGCATCTCTGCTGCAAGCAGCGTGTGCGTGAGCTGTTGCACCTGCTGCAGCAGTAACATCCACTCCACAGACATGGACACGTCTCCTCTCCTTGTATGTTTAATAAATAATCAAAATGAAATGTCTGATGACTTTGGACTTTCATGGGCGGAGATATGAGCCTGTGGATCCGAGAGAACAGTTGCCGGAATGCACACTGTGAAAATAAAGGAGTACCCGGATCTTGTTCCGGCAGGATCAGACTCAAAAATTAACCACTGGCCATAAAGGAAGTTATTTTTATTCTTTGGTGTTTTATGGCGGATTGCATTACTGCCTCTTTGATAATGAACCCCATACCTACATTTCCGTAAAGGAAGTTTTACTGACGTAAAACGTAAATCTGTCAATTTGCGTTCAATTACGCCGTGGCTTTTTCAAGGATCCGGATATGTGACACAAAACTGAATTTTGGATTTGAAAATGAATTATAGAACTGAAAATGAAAGTAGTCAAACTGAAATTTTAAAACAAAATACAGTTTCAAATAAAATGAATTCAGTTTCAAATCATTAAATTCAGTTTCAGTTTAGTGAAATTAATTTTCAAACCAATGTATTTAATTTTGAATTACACAAATACATATTCAGTGTGAGCAAGATAAATTCAGTTTCTGAAGTCACAAGTTTATTTCCATTAATATGCCTATGTTGGATGTAAAGTCCAATTTTTCAGCTTTCAGAAACCATTAAGACCAGCTGTCAGAAAGTTACAGTAATACAAAGCAAACTTAAAAAATGTTACTGCAACACATTCTAATAAAGGAAAAAAAAGTTTAATTTCACATATGTTTTATACGTATGTTTATTCTTTAATTGAGCCATCAACCATAATTTCTTTGAAAATGTTGGCTTTATAGATTTTTTTTTTTTTAGATTTAATATTGAAAGATTAAATGTGTGTGCGTGTGTGTTTGCATCTATTGTGGAGGGTGTCAAAATTACCATAAAAATTCAACTGGAACACCTAGTATTTCCAACAACCATGATATAAACATCAGTATACAGTACTCAGATTGTTGGTTCAAAGCTGACTTTGTCCCCTGTTAGCCTAAAGTAAAGAGCCATTTTTTCCTCCCATCCATGCATTATCATTTGCTTTTCCAGAGTCAGGTCACAGAGGCATCAGCTTAAACAAGAAGGCCCAGGCCTCTTTCCATAGCCTCTTCCAGCTCTTCTGGGAGAAGTGCAAGAAGTTTCCAGACCAGTCAAGATCAGTCAAGTCATATCCCACGAGGACGGGCCCCAAGCCTCGGCCTTGCTTGTTCCTGCAGGTTGGCACAAGTAGCATATTCTGCGGTGACCTGTGGAGCTCAGAGCAGGGGAGATGACACCCTGCCTGGCCTGAGGCTGTTCCAAGGCTACAGTTGAGA
>JBBPBX010000736.1:0-25330 GCA_038048925.1 Garcialebias charrua | reverse complement strand
TATCCATCCATCCATCCATTTTCGTCCGCTTATCCGGGGTCGGGTCGCGGGGGTAGCAGCTTAAGTAGGGAGGCCCAGACTTCCCTCTCCCCAGCCACATGGAGCAGCTCCTCTGGGGGAATCCCAAGGCGTTCCCAGGCCAGCCGAGAAACATAGTCCCTCCAGCGTGTCCTGGGTCTTCCTCTGGGCCTCCTCCCGGTGGGACATGCCCGGAACACCTCCCCAGGGAGGCGTCCAGGAGGCATCCTAACCAGATGCCCGAGCCACCTCAACTGGCTCCTCTCGATGTGGAGAAGCAGCGGCTCTACTCCGAGTCCCTCCCGGATGACTGAGCTTCTCACCCTATCTCTAAGGGAGAGTCCAGACACCCTGCGGAGAAAACTCATTTCAGCCGCTTGTATCCGAGATCTCGTTCTTTCGGTCACAACCCAAAGCTCATGACCATAGATGAGGGTGGGAACGTAGATCGATCGGTAAATTGAGAGCTTTGCCTTTCGACTCAGCTCTCTCTTCACCACGACAGACCGGTACAGCGCCCGCTTCACTGCGGATGCTGCACCTATCGATCTCACGCTCCAGTTTTCCCTCATTCGTGAACAAGACCCCGTCAAAGTGGGGTAAAAAAAGAAAAAGGTTTATTATACGTCCACTGTAGTATAATTTGTATATAAAATTGTGATTCTCATTTCAAGTCCTCAGGCCTCCCTGCTCTGAATGTTTTAAATGTGCCTCTATTCCAGAATGACAGGCTTTGCTCCTGTCATGTTTTCTGTTGGCTCCTTCTCATCCCTGCACCTCCTCCCCTGGATTCAGGTCTTTGCATTTGTCGGGTCATAGTCATTTTCTCCCTTATGTCTGGTGGAGCCATGAAACACTTCCTCATCATTTTGTAAGTAGTTGCTGCAATGTCAGCCTTTTGTTTTCATTATTAAAGTGTTTATTATTTTACACTCTCCGTCTCCGAGTCCTGTTCTGCCTGCACTCTGGGTTTGCTTGCTCACCGGAACCGAAGCGTGATATTATGACCCGACCCAACCGACGCAAGCCCCGCAGGCGGAACAGCGGACCCGTTCAGCGGCTGCCGGACGCGGCCCCAGGTCAGGACGTGCCGACAGCCATCCGCATGTTCGGATTCCGAACAGAAAACGTCAGGAGGGATCACAGCCCTGAAACGGAGTTCCTCTCATCCCCGCTTCTTGTTGAGGAGGAAGAACGGAGGAAGCTCGGAGGCGGCCGCGCAGCTTTTCGGCCGTCTCCCTCCCCCGCCCCAACACTCGGTTCGATGTGGTCCGACTCGGACGAGGACTCGGACGAGGACATGGAACCAGATGGGTTCTGGGCGGATCCGGCACCTGCTCTCAGTCCACGTCACCACGGGACTGAACGAGTGGACATTTCCGGGTTCCAGTCCCGCCCACCGTCAAACTCTCCTCAGCTGTCAGAAAAGCCGGGGAAGTCTTCAAAGGGGAGGGCGTGTGTCAACCCATGCGCTCCTGTTGCTGGGTGCGTGGACGTCACGCGCTCCTGCACACCTGCCGTGAGGGGACAGGACGTCCGCGGCTCCAGTGATCTGTGGGACAGATTCGTTGCAGCAGAGGAAATAATTTCCTCATACTCGGGAGCTGACAACGAGGACTCGCCGGAGGCGTGGCAGCTGTTCGAGCGGGCGTGGAGGGAGCGCTGTGTGATACGTTCACTGCTGCTCGCTCGCATACAGCCAGGTCCACCTCCCAACACACCACCTGCTGATCACAGTTTCCCATCTACATCAAATTCTCCTCTGAGCCCTCCAGAAGCTGAACGTCTGAGTTTAACAGCAGCTGAACGTCTGAGCATCTCACCCACAGCAGCTGAACGTCTGAGTTTAACAGCAGCTGAACGTCTGAGTTTACCAGCAGCTGAACGTCTGAGCATCTCACCCACAGCAGCTGAACGTCTGAGCATGTCAACTGTCAGCTCAGTAGCCACAACAGTTTCGCCTGTTAGCTCAGCAACAGCAGCAGTTTCAGCTGTCAGTTCAGCAGCAGCAGTTTCGCCTGTGAGCTCAGTAATAGCAGCAGTTTCAGCTGTCAGTTCAGCAGCAGCAGTTTCGCCTGTTAGCTCAGTAACAGCAGTAGTTTCAGCTGTCAGTTCAGCAGCAGCAATTTCGTCTGTTAGCTCAGTGACAGCAGCAGTTTCAGCTGTCAGTTCAGCAGCAGCAGTTTCGCCTGTTAGCTCAGTAACAGCAGTAGTTTCAGCTGTCAGTTCAGCAGCAGCAATTTCGTCTGTTAGCTCAGTGACAGCAGCAGTTTCATCTGTCAGTTCAGCAGCAGCAGTTTCATCTGTCAGTTCAGCAGCAGCAGTTTCATCTGTCAGTTCAGCAGCAGCAGTTTCACCTGTTAGCTCAGCAGCAACAGTTTCGGCTGTTAGCTTAGTGACAGCAGCAGTTACATCTGTCAGTTCAACAGCAGCAGTTTCACCTGTTAGCTCAGTGACAGCAGCAGTTACATCTGTCAGTTCAGCATCAGCTGCACTAGGTCCGGCTCTGGCCCCAGCAGCTCCAAGGCTGGTCACAGGTTCAGCACCTAGGCTGGTGCCTCCTGTGCCTGCTCCCAGACTGGTTCCTGTACCAGCAACAAGACTGGCTCTTGCTGTTCCAGCTCCACGACTGGTTCCAGCACCAAGATTGGTTCCTGTACCAGCACCAAGACTGGCCCCTCCGGTGCCAGCAACAAAGCTGGCTCCTACACCAGCACCAAGGCTGGGTCTTGCACTAGTTCCTGACCCAACCGGTCCATCGGAAGCAGTGTCTCTCTCTCTCTTTGTTTCCACAGACATTGGTCCAGAGGTGGTCCTGGGTCCTGAGGTCCTCACTCATCCATCTGGAGGCCTCACTCCATCGGAGGTCCTCGTCACATCGGGGGTCTTCGTTCCGGAACACCTCACTGCTCCTTCTGGGGTCCTCACTTCATCAGAGGTCCCCACCGAAGTGGTCCTCGCTTCGTCGGAGGTCCTCGCTTCACCGGGGGTCTCCACTCCTCTGGAGGTCTTCACCAAGGTGGTCCTCATTCCATCTGAGGTCCTCGCTCCTCCATCAGTGGCTCTCATCCAACCGGAGGTCCTCGTCTCGTCGGGGGTCTTCGTCTCTGAGGGTCCCAACGACGTCTCTGAGGGTCCCAACGACGTCTCTGAGGGTCCCAACGACGTCTCTGAGGGTCCCAACGACGTCTCTGAGGGTCCCAACGACGTCTCTGAGGGTCCCAACGACGTCTCAGAGGGTCCCAACGACGTCTCAGAGGGTCCCAACGACGTCTCAGAGGGTCCCAACGACGTCTCAGAGGGTCCCAACGACGTCTCAGAGGGTCCCAACGACGTCTCAGAGGGTCCCAACGACGTCTCAGAGGGTCCCAACGACGTCTCAGAGGGTCCCAACGACGTCTCAGAGGGTCCCAACGACGTCTCAGAGGGTCCCAACGACGTCTCAGAGGGTCCCAACGACGTCTCAGAGGGTCCCAACGACGTCTCAGAGGGTCCCAACGACGTCTCAGAGGGTCCCAACGACGTCTCAGAGGGTCCCAACAACGTCTCAACGCCTCTCGACGTCTCAACGCCTCTAGACGTCTCAACGCCTATCGACGTCTCAACGCCTCTCGACGTCTCAACGCCTCTCGACATCGACGTCTCGGCGCCCAACATCGACTTCTCGGCGTCCAACATCGACTTCTCGGCGCCCAACGACGTCTCATCGCCCGTCTTGCCGCCTGACGATGTCACATCGAAGGTCTTTGTTTCATCGGGGGTCTTCGCTTCTCCAGAGGTCCTCGTCTCGCCGAAGGTCTTCGTTCCACCGGGGGTCTTCGTCTCAGAGGTCCTCGTCTCGTCGAAGGTCTTTGTTCCACCGGAGGTTTTCGTCTCAGAGGTCCTCATCTCACCGAAGGTCTTTGTTCCACCGGGGGTCTTCGTCTCAGAGGTCCTCGTCTCACCGGTGGTCTCCACTCCTCTGGGGGTCTTCACTCAAGAGGTCCTCGTACCACCGGAGGTCCTCGCTCTGCTGGAAGTCCTCGTTTCACCGGGGGGCTGCACTGCGGGTGTCCTCGTGTCTACAGTGGCTCCTCGGCCCACCGCATCTCCTGGTGGCCTCCCTGTGACTGGGGTTTCCTCCTCTTATGGTGATAGCGGCCTCCTGGACGTCCTCCGGATCTGCCTGATGGTGATGGGCGACCTCTTGGACGTCCTCCAGATCTGGCTGGTGGTGTTGGCCCGCCGTCCTGCCTGTTACCTCCCTCCGCCCGCCCTTGCTGTGTGGTGGGCCTGTCTTGGGGGTGTCGGGTGCCACCCTTGAGGGGAGGTTATGACAGGCTTTGCTCCTGTCATGTTTTCTGTTGGCTCCTTCTCATCCCTGCACCTCCTCCCCTGTCAGATATCCCACAGGTGTTCAGTGTTTAGTTAATTACTTTGGTCTGTATTTAGGTGTGGATTCAGGTCTTTGCATTTGTCGGGTCATAGTCATTTTCTCCCTTATGTCTGGTGGAGCCATGAAACACTTCCTCATCATTTTGTAAGTAGTTGCTGCACTGTCAGCCTTTTGTTTTCATTATTAAAGTGTTTATTATTTTACACTCTCCGTCTCCGAGTCCTGTTCTGCCTGCACTCTGGGTTTGCTTGCTCACCGGAACCGAAGCGTGATACAGAACAGCTGATCCACATAATGCATGGCCTCTTCTGCAGCCACCTAGTCCTGCAGAAGCAGGTGTGAAGCAGAATGGAAGCCACACACCTTTCTTTCTTCCCTTGGGAGGTGCTTCCTGTGGCAGAATTTGTTTTCTTTCTGCTACACACCTGGATTGAATCTGTGGGTGATTAACAGGCTTCTACAGGACTTGGTGGCTGCAGAAGAGGTCATGCAATCCTTATTTAATTTACAAACATTTTTGAACTGACTGCCATTTGATACTGAAAAATAAATTGAAATAAAATCAATAACAAATTCAAATTGAACAGTAACATTAATTCAGGAACACAATATATTTAACCTACAACAAAAATGAATACAACAAGTTGTGTTTTTTTTTAATGTTAACAAAATTAGGAAGTCAGGACTAATGGCTACAATGACCACGTTTTGCAGCGCACATTTTTTCAAAGCGGGGTTTCAAGCTTGACACGGCAACTCTCAGCTCCTGTTCAATGTTTAGCTGGAACCTGTACTTGGTCTTTAGTGCAGCAACAGCAGAGAAGCCAGTCTCACCTGATGCGTGGTGTTGTCTTTGCTGCATGCAGACCGCCGCGTGAACATTTCTGCACTACAAGTCATCTGTGAGACTGCAGTGGAGGTAAACACCCGCTGAGGTAAGACGTCACTTCCGCCGCACGTGGTCCGCCGCGCAGGTGGCGGCTCGTGTCTTGTTGCCGTCATCACGCCGCACTCTGCTAGCAGGCTCGCAGCCAAAGTAAACACACGCTGATGCGTGGTGTTGTCTTTGCTGCACGCAGACCGCTGCATGAACATTTCTGCACTACAAGTCGTCTGTGAGACTGCAGTGGAGGTAAACACCTGCTGAGGTAAGATGTCACTTCCGCCGCACGCGGTCCACCGCACAGGTGGCGGCTCGCGTCTTGTTGCCGTCATCACGCCGCGCTCTGCTAGCAGGCTCGCAGCCAAAGTGAACACACGCTGATGTGTGGTGTTGTCTTTGCTGCACGCAGTCCGCCGCGTGAACATTTCTGCACTACAAGTCATCTGTGAGACTGCAGTGGAGGTAAACACCTGCTGAGATAAGACGTCACTTCCACCACACGCGGTCCGCCGCTCGCGTCTTGTTGCCGTCATCGCGCAACACTCTGTTAGCAGGCTCGCAGCCAAAGTAAACACACGCTGATGCGTGGTGTTGTCTTTGCTACACACAGTCCGCCGCATGACGTTTCTGCACTACGAGCCATCCGTGAGACTGCACTGGAGGTAAACATACGCAGAGGTAACACGTCACTTCCGCCGCACCCAGCTCGCCGCTTTAGAAAATTCAAAACTGGGTCACACCAGCCCCCCCAGGCATCGCACTGCACTCCCCCAGGGGGGCGCACCCCACTATTTGAGAAACGCTCGAGTAAATCCAAGAAAGCCAACCCGGGGCGAGAAGCTAATGTAAGTGCTAGCATTGAAACAACGGATGACTGTTTGCCTTCGTGGTTGAAGGCAAACAGTCATCCATTATCTTTCCCAACTACTAAAACAACAGTGATTACAGTTGGAGGAGAACCACAATTACTCTAACACAAGATCATTGACCTCGAAGCGGGCTCTCTGTGCCAAAATATAAAAGTGGTGGGCTTACCAAAAAGAGCAGAGGGTAACAACCCTGTAGACTTTTTCTTTTTTTGCCAATATTCTGCGTGATTTGCTGGGTCCTGCTTACTTACCCACCCCGATAGAGAATGATAGAGCTCACAGACCGGGACAGCCACTTGACGCCTGAGTGTGTTACCGTGTCATGATAGTTTTTTTTTAGTTAAGGAGAAAATATTGTGGCTGATGTGGGAGAAAACCCCTCTGACATATGACGGGAGACGTATCATCCTCTTCCCTGATGTTCCGGTACAGATTATAAAGCAGCGTCAACCGGTTGAGGAGGTGAGGAAGAAACTCAAGGAATCCAGAATGCACACTGGATCCCAGAGTTATCAAAAGTACCAACATTAACAAGATCTTCAATACCCCAGAAGATGCTTATCTCTTTCTGCTCAGCTACGGGGCCACCGCGGAGGGGTGATAGCTATGCACCGGTCTGTTTGGTATGTGTTGTTTGGGTGATAATAGAACAATGTGACTGACTCCACCTGGTGGCAACCAGCTGGGGCACAGAACTGTTGTTCCACAAAATGTTGGCCGAGATGGTGTAGAGGCAGGGCAGCCGGCTCTGGACCAGAAGGTCCCGGGTTCGATCCCCGGTCACGGCATACCTCGTTGTGTCCCTGGACAAGACACTTAACCCCGAGTTGCTCCCGGTAGGACTGGCTGGCGCCTTGCATGGCAGTCTACCGCTACCGGTGTATGAATGTGTGTATGAATGGGTGGATGGCTGGTACTGTGAAGCACTTTGAGGCCCCTCATAGGGGGATGGAAAGCACTATATAAATAAGCTCCATTTACCATTTACCATTTGTTGGTGTTGAGTTCTGGGTTGTTCTTCAACCAACATACACAATTTTTCTTTAGTTCTTATACCAACACCAGGATTTTCTTTGATATTGGTCATAGAAATGTTGAAATAATAATGTTTGTGGTTGGTCGTCGGAAGGGACACTATTTGTGTAAGTTGGATAACTAGCAATATTACAGATTAGGTTCAACCAGTATATGACTGATGGGGATTTTAAACCCCTGTTACCTTAATAAAAACCACACAAGATAAACAAGAGAATAGTGTTAAAACAGACAAACAACTTTGCAAAGGGGAAGGCTTTTTAATGTCTTTTGAAACTTAGTTTGGTCTCAAATACATTGTCCAGCACAATTCCGAATTGTACTGGACATGACAAGCTATTTAAACAAGAAGGAGGTGGAGTTGACAAGTTCTGACGTCTTACAGATAAAACAAACAAGTCATGGTTCTGATCCAACAAGAACATCTAATCCAAACATTGTCAAGGCTAGAAGACTGTCTTTTCTGTATCAAGGAGAAAAGCAAACAAACATGTTTGTACTATCAAATATAAGTGTTTAAAGGGAACAGAGAATATTTGATATAAGTGAGCTGGGTTATAATTATTGGGTCAGAGTAATTAGTTTTAGATGATAAATATTGAACATCTCCATCATTCCATCCTCTTTATCATATATAAACTGATCATTATCAATTATGTGAGTGGTATGGAAAACCAACCCCGAGGCCGAATTTCTAATTAGGGGCAAAAAACTCACACCACCGTCCCGTGCCTCCACAGTAACGCCCTGACAACTCAGGATCACCTTTTTAGGATGGTTTGAGAGATTATAAAGTTTTGGAGAACTCTGTTGATTGTCATATTTCATGACTTATTTCAATGCTTGAGAGAAATAAAGATTTGAGGAGAATTTTGTAGTGCTCATTTCATGGCTTATGTCAAAGTTTTTAAAAGGAATAATATTTTTTAGCAGGGATCAGTCTATTTACCCACAAAAACCAAGTTTTTTCAAAGAAATAAAACTTTTGAGAAGAAACGTATATATATACATACACATACACATACATATATACAAAGCTGGGCAACGCTAATAAAAAAATTAGTTCCACAACTTCTAAAACGCTTATTAATTTTTTTAGGTCCACAATTTCAAAAGCACAAATGTCTTATGAAAATTAGGGGAAGCTAATTTAAACCGCTATTTATATTCAATATTGTTTCAAAAAACAAATAGTAATTTATTTTTGTTGCGCAACCGAAAAATAAATTAAACCAATTCCAAAATTCTATAGGCAGTCCACAGATTTAATGAAAAGTAACTAAAATGATCCTAAGAGGATGAAATTACAAAAATCAAAGGATTTATTTAATACCTTACGTAGATATATTCTATTCGGCCACGAAATTAACAAAAAAGAGAATGATCTTTAATCCCTAACACACCACTTTTAAATCTCAAATACACGGGCGTCTCGCCACCGCATTTATACATAAAAAGCAACCCAAATACATAAACTAACGACTCACCGTCGCGTGGTATACACAGAACACACAATAGAATCCTCCGGCCGCGTTAATTTGGCTTGAAACAGCGGGGTTCTCTGCGGATTTATCCAAGTACCCAGCACAAACAGCTAGCCACAGAATTAGCCCCTGAGTTCACCTCTGACCCGGAAGATGTCAAGATGGAATAGTCCATTTTTAGTAGGGGGATAAAGAAATCGACCGTTTTTTTATTGCGTATTTAATGATCGTTTTCATCGTAACTATAATTATTTTTATGTTAAATGTACATTAACAAGCAGGATCAATGTTAGGGATGTAGGTGACTGGCCGGGGCGCGGCGGGGCCGGGGCCCCATGCTGATTGGGATCCCCAGGCAACGGCATCATTTACCTACATGGTAGATCCGAGTCTGTTCTCCGCTCTGCTCCCCCTCCAACCCTCCCCTCCTCTCTGCTCTTTACGGTGGGGAAAAAGGTAAAACTAGCAGCAACAGAGGCAGAATAAGAGCCTCTAAATAAGTTTATTGGTTTTTACTGATAGATAATTAGTTATTAGCGGTACTGCATTTTAAATAAAAATAGCACAAATCCGCTTATGAATTATAAAAGTTAGTCAAACCACAAAAACGCTGACAAAAAGTTTAGGTCCACTGTAAGCGGATTAGCGCTTTAGCGCTATCTAGCGTTCATGTGCCCACCTTTGTATACTGTATATATATATGTACTGTATATACTGTATATATATATTTTTTTTTTGTGTGTGTATATACTGTACACGTAAACACATATATACATTTATACATATACATGCATATATACACACATATAATATACACACATTAGAACTGTGACTGTGACAATCGGATGATAAAATGACACTGAACATCAGGATGGCTTTTCCTGCAACTTTCCTCCTGTAAAATCTCAACATGCCCAGCGAGTGCCTGCTGCAGCACAGAACATACAGCAAGGAAAATAAGCATTTGAACACCCTGCAACTTTGCATGTTCTCCCACTTAGAAATCATGGAGGGGTCTGAAAAATGTTCATCTTAAGTACATGTCCACTGTGAGAGACAATCTAAAAACAAAAACCTGGAAATCACAATATATGATTTTTTAATAATTTATTATTGTTATTATTATTATTATTATTATTATTATTATTATTATTATTGGCAATGCCAATACAATTTCTGTGTTGGCTAAAGGTTATTAGCTACAGTGGCCATCAGTCTGACTCCAAAAGTTAATTAGCTGTTGATGATTATCCAATGGTTACTTTCAGAGTTTTGTTCAAACCCATTCAGCGGTTCATGGGATATTTTGCCGACAGACACTTACTGTATCATTGCCCATTTCACCACAGAGGGTGAGAGTTTGGATAAATAGGGATAATAAAACAGAGAGTAAATGTGTAGTATTGGTAAATGTAAGCTTTACTGGGAGGAAACTGCACAAACTATCAAGAATAATTATATTGAGGATGGAATCTTGTAATGCTGTATTAAATATGTATTTTATGCATAAAAATCAGTACATTTCAAGCAGTTGTAGTCAGAACAACAATCAGTTGAAAGCTCTAAATGTAAATTTGTTTGTTGCCTTTAGGTTTTATGCTGTCAAACAGAATAGATATTGTTTATTTGTGATCCATCACATCGAATCGAGGATAAAGTTACATTTGATCAAAAATGAACAGCGCATATTTTTAGATTCTTTTCCAGAGAGTTTTGATTTATCGGGATAACCCTTGAAAAACTGGTCTGCTTCCTGTTTATTCTGTGTTCTAATGAGGATTTCTTGATGTCATATGAAAAAAGATACCTCAAACCATATTTGGATATCATAATTAGTCAGCGAGAAAGAAAAATAGCGCCACCAGCTTGTAAAGTAGCAAAAACTCAAAACATCCCACTGTGCAACTTGATCCTCAGTTTGACGTGACAGGTCACATGTATGTATATTTTATAGGCTTATTTTTGCTTTAAAAAAATGTAAATTTCTGGCAGTTGAATGTTTTGTAGCATAAGTTTCTTCCAATATTTGAACCTTTCGGCTCATTCCCTCCTCAAACCATAATTACTGACGGGCGTGAAAAGTGCTCATTGCTTCACCTCGGGGTCCAGGCACGAACGCAATTAAAAGTTCTCCACTTGTTCTTTAAAAGTACGAGGCGACGTGCAAGTTTCACGAGTTTACGACTCTGATTAGACTGAAATGGAAAATCCATGTTTGGCAAATCGTTGAATCAACCGATGCTTCATCAACAAATAATATTTTTAAAGGTTCACTACAGTGGCCCCAAGGTGTAAATGAACAACATTTAAAAAAAACAGAATTACATTTGGAAAAACACAACAAAAACAACAAAACACAACAACATTTGAAAAAAACGGAATTACATTTGAAAAAACGGAATTACATTAAGCCAAACCGGAAGTGGCCAAAGCGGAAGTAGAGAGAAAAAACAAATTACATTAAGTCAAACCGGAAGTGGCCAAACCGGAAGTGGCCTGGATGACATTAGAAAAAAACGGAATTACATTTGGAAAAACACAACAAAAACAACAAAAACACAACATTTGAAAAAACGAAATTACATTAGAAAAAAACGGAATTACATTTGGAAAAAACACAACAAAAACAACAAAAACATTTGAAAAAAAAACAAAATTACATTAAGACAACCTTTTTTTTCTCTTCGTTTTTTCAAATGTGTTTTTGTTGTTTTTGTTGTGTTTTTTCAAATGTAATTCCGTTTTTTTCTAATGTAATTTCGTTTTTTCAAATGTTGTGTTTTTATTGTGTTTTTCCAAATGTAATTCCGTTTTTTTTTTGTAATGTGATTCGGGCCACTTCCGCTTTGGCCACTTCCGGTTTGGCTTAATGTAATTTGGTTTTTTCTACTTCCGCTTTGGCCACTTTTGGTTTGGCTTAATGCAATTTTTTTTTTCCTACTTCCGCTTTGGCCACTTTCGGTTTGGCTTAATGTAATTCCGTTTTTTCAAATGTAATTTCGTTTTTTCAAATGTAATTCCGTTTTTTTCAAATGTAATTCCGTTTTCTTTCAAATGTTGTGTTTTTGTTGTTTTTGTTGTGTTTTTCCAAATGTAATTCTGTTTTTTTAAATGTTGTTCATTTACACCTTGGGGCCACCGTAGTTCACCTTTATTTATTTCACCAATAGGGACAGTAAGTCAACAAAAACAAGCATATTTTGAAGAATCCAGGTGCTATATTCAGTTTTCGACGTCCTCGTTTCGTTTAACCTTGCAAACATTAGCAATTATTTTGTTTTCCTTTCCCCGCGCAGCAATTTGTTTTGCATTAAAGGAGCCATACATACAGCAATTAGAGCTTGTTGCTGAGGACAAGCAAGACTATTATCTTCAGCCAGGTGTAAAATAAGTGTGATTATGAGCAATGAAAATCCTGGCTGGATGTGGAGAGACCTAAATGGGCATTTTTCAATCCGTCTATCTGCACATGCAGCTCCGAGTCTGAGAGGGGACAATTCACAACACGCCGGCGAAGTTAATTACCTCAGTGAATGCCTCGCAGCAGAATGGGGAATAATAGCATCAGGGGAGCAAAGGACTATTCTTCTCTTGTATTGGTTTTAGAGAACAGCAGAATCTCTCTTAACCCCTGTTTCACTTTACAGTAGTTAGGTATTTGCCCGGGAGACTGCCTTTTTTGGAGTTAACATCTGTGTTCTAGTTATCCCAGAGGCAGTGACCTTACAGCGGGGCTTTCTGATTCTCTCTCTGCTCACACACAATTCATGACCTTATCATGTGAACGCTTACTACTGTGATCCTGTTTATATTCATTATTCCGTGTTCTTCCAGTTACCTTTAACTATTCCGTACGTTTTTTTCGGCATCTTTCTCGTTCAGCAATTTTTATGCTATTTCAACAATTCACATATCAAAACTTTCAGCTCTTTCAGGAAAAGGGTGTTGTGCAACTTCAGCTTTTTGAAATATTTAGCCTTTTCTGCAATTTTTTTTCCCTCATATAAAATAAATTGAGCTCATTTTACATCCTTCAAATCTTTAGATCTGTTCACAACCTTTTATTGCTTGTTTGAGGTTTTGTTTCACGTTCAGCTTCTTTCAGCTTCCTTGTGCAAATGTTAAAAAATATATATATCAGCTACTTTCAGCCATTTTTTAGCGGTTTTGTGCTCCTTTCTGATTCTTTCTGCTAATTTCAGCAAGTTTAAGCTTTTTCCTGTCTGCTAGCTCAGCTACAATTTACCTGTTTTATGCTAATTTTAGCTAACGCCACATTTTTTGCACTCAAACATTTTCAGCCTAATTCAGCAACAATGTACTCTCTCCACTTCCTTCTGGTAATTTAATCTTCTTTCTGCCTTTTTAGCTACTTTTCAGCAGTTTTTTATTTTTTTTATTTATTTTTTGCTAATGTCCACTTTTTCATGCTCATTTCTACTTCTTCAGCACAATAGGGCAAACATGTTCTTTCTTCAGATAGTTTAAGCTTGTTCTACTTTTTTTGCATGTTTTTAGCTCATTTCAGCTGTTTTCAGATAAAATTCATGTTTTTTGTGGTAACTTCTGCTACTTTCAGCCAAATTAGCTTCTTTTAGCTTGTTTCTGTTATTTCAGCTACTATTTAGCTGTTTTATGCAATTTTTAGCATTTTTAGCTAATTCCACATTTTTGTCAGCTCTTTCCATTTCCTTCTATTAAATTAAGCTTCTTTCTACCTTTTCAGCTCCGTTTCAGTTTTTTTTTTTTTTTGTGTGCAAATTACAGATAATTATCACATTATCACTAATGTGATAATTTCTGGGCTCATTTCTGCTTATCTAAACTTAATTAAGCAAATATGTGCTCTTTCTTCTGCTAATTTAGGCTTGTTCTTCCTTTTCAGCTATAATTCAGCATTTTTTTTTAGCTAATTTCAGCTGCTTTTCAGCAAGTTGTTCAGCAATAAGCATTTGCAGTGAACAAGTGGGTTTTGTTTCATTTTCGCAGGAAAGGCAATTTCTCTAGTTATTCATTCTAATGGCCGTTTCTTTTTCTGTCTTCTTCAGAATCTCACACAGACTGACAACATTATAACTTACTGTAGGTTCGATCAAAACTGAAAATCTTGTACATAAGAGCTTTAACGTTTTAGCTGAAATAAGACCTATTTTTTACTCTAGAGAAAATTATATTTATCTTTATAAAAGCATAGTGAATCTACAGTCTTTATGTGCTTTTGTAAATAAATGTATTTTGTGATTTTCTTATTTAGACGTCAACGACACAGCTGAAGTTCTGTTTACAATGACTGATTAAACAATGGAAAAAATGATTTTGTTAAAAACTACCAGTTCACCTGATGACAATACTACTGAAGTTAATTTTTATATTCAGGTTATGTTTATAAATGACTCAGATTTTAATGATGGGTTTTTCAGATTTGTTTGTTTTCTTCATTTGTGTCATGAAATCTGTTGATTTGACATGAAAATGCAGTTTTGTAAAATCTTCATTTTGTTTGTTTTCCTGCCTCCTCAGTCATTCTAAATAAAATCTTTAAAATCCTAACAATGTATTTGTTAATTTGTTAGACATTGCTGAATGTTTTCTGCTTTTCGTTTCACTGCTTGATAGAAAATAATTCTCTAATTTCCCGTTTATCAGACTTTAGCTGAAAACGGTGCGCTGCCATCGATTGGACGTGAACACTTCAGCTGATTGATATTCTCTGTTTATCACGCTGAATGTTTCGCATTCACAAATACTTTCAAATAAATGGAACTTTGTTTATCTGAAGCTGGAGCTAATGTGGAGAGAACGAAGATGCTCACTGGCATGGGAATGAGTTCCTACATTTGTTGGTGTTTGGCTCTTATTTAAATCTACAGTTGAGATTTTTTTTTTAAAGCACAAATTTGTGTAAGGTCATTATTGGTAGCTTTTTATTTCTTGAAACAAACATAATTTTGACTGAGAAGTTCAGAGAGGGTGAGAAAGAACTCCATTGTGTCTTTGACACAATGGAGGACACACTGAGGTGGTTTGGACATCTCCAGAGGAGAGAGAGTGGGTATATTGGTAGAAGGATGTTAGAAATGCAGCTGCCAGGAAACAGATAAAGAGGAGGTATATGGATGCAGTTATAGAGGACATGAAGGTACCCGTATTTTCCGGTGTATAGGTCACACCTTTTTATGGTTTTTTTCAAGACCTGCGACCTATACTCAGGTGCGACCTATATATGGCTTGTTATCACTTTCGGTGAAACAAATTTTTAAATCCAGCTCATTTCACAATTACGTTCATTATTAAGGAAAAGTTCAGCTCAGACATATATTTGCTATAATTTTTTATCAAACAAATAATTGTTTTTAAGTGTTAATCTTCTTAAAAGCCTTGCTGTGCGCTCCTGTGGCAGACATTTGCAGCAGAGCTAAACGTAGGTGCGACCTATACACCAGTGCGACCTATCTAGGGATTTTTCCAATCTATTGGTGATAATTGGACAATGCGACCTATACACCAGAAAATACTGTAGTTGGAGTGAGGACAGAGTGAGATGGAGGAGGACTCTGTGGAGACCCCTGAAGAAGGAAATGCCGAAAGAAAGACTGGAGTTCATTTTGAATTTCATTTTGGGCAGATTGGTGAACTAACTGATTACTAGTATTCTAAATGGGACTAAACCAAAGTTGAGTATCGCGGTCCTTTGACTGTAATCTCAAACATTTTATGAGAATCTTATAAACTTTTACATCTTAACTTTACATAAAAGTACTCCAGTAGAAATATGATGTTCCTGCCACAAGTTGCATGCGTGAAAATCTGATTTCTATGAAAAAAGTTGTTTATTTTAATGACTAATGTTTAAAATCCACATTGTTCCGACCACACTCTGACAAGCATTTAACAGTTTTTCCCAACAGTTTGTTCAGAGATCTAGTTACAACAAGCAGTTTGGCATGTTTTCGTCTCTGGAAATGGTCCGGTGGGTCTCAGCTTCTTTGTGCTAGAGGCTTGCAGTCTTGTAGAGTGAGTTTTGAACATGAGTAAAAAATCCATCCAGTATTTTTACTAGGGATGCACCGATCCACATTTCTCATTTCCGATCCGATCCGATACATAACAACTGAGTATCGACCAATAGCGATACTTTTCCGATCCGATATCGGTGTTCAAGCATAGGAGGCTGTAATAATTAAGTTCTTGAAGGAAGAGCACGTATGTTGCACAAAACTCGGACTTGTGTGAGGTAAACCCAAAGAAGACACTCTGAGCCTCACTACAGTAATTCACAAACAAATGGCATACAAGAAGAGGCAGGTCTCTTCCACAGACGTCCTTCTGACTCATGGTGCAAGGAACACTAGTCTAAAATACTGCTAAGCATTATGGGAAATCATCACATTCTACTCCCCATTTTCTAGTCTTATTTTTAATTCTGGCACTATATGAGTTGTAATTCTTGTTGAATTTTATCAACAGATACAGATTTAATCTATAATTGAACACTAATATACCGCTAAGTAACAATGTTAAGACAGAAGTCACAGAGTATGGTGAAATATATGTGCTCTCTGACATCTAGAAAGTATCGGAAATATTGGCAGGTTGGTTCTGATACCCAATACTTACATTCTGCTGGTATCAGATACCGATACTGGATCGGATCTGCCCCATCCCTAATTTTTACCCGCTTCTACTTTCTGAGTCGTGTGGACCTCATCATATCCTACACTGTGGATACACTGTGCGAGAGGTGGGCACAGTCTGGACATGTCACAAGTCCATCACAGGGACATGGAGACAAACAATACAACCAGTCAAATGCTAGCTCACTCATACAAACGTAGAGCTACCCAACAAAACCCACTTGTTCACATGCAGACTCCATCAGAAAGACTGGGAGATGACTGCTCTACCCACTGCTCCACTGTGTCGCTCATTCAAAAACTCTTAAGATAAAATTCCACTGAAAGTGGTGCAGGATGTGTCCAACCAGTCAAAACCACCTGAATCTTATCATTGGCATCTCCAACCCAAATCTAAAGAACTCCATTTTGTTTTTATTCCTGTACAAAACATATCTGAGTGAAAACATCTATATGGCAGATATCCAGGCCTAAAACTTATACCAATGATAAATGATTACAAAAGACCCCGGTCTAAATACAAACCGGATTCCAAAAATGTTGGGACACTAAACCAGCTGTGAATAAAAACTGAATGCAATGATGTTTAGGTGCCAACATCTAATATTTTATTCAGAATAGAACACAAATCACAAATCAAAAGTTTACACTGAGAGAGTGTATCATTTTAAGGGGAAACTATGTTGTTCCAAAATTTCATGGCATCAACAAATCCCAAAAAAGTTGGGACAAGTCCATTTTTACCACTGTGTGGCATCCCCCCTTCTTCTTACACTATAGTTCTTTATGGAACACTGGGACGCCATGTCATCTGGACCAGAGAGGACAAGGATAGCCCAAGTTGTTATCAACGCTCCGTTCAGAAGCCTGCATCACTGATGGTATGGGGTTGCATGAGCGCTTGTGGCATGGGCAGCTTGCATGTCTGGAAAGGCACCATTAATGCAGAGAACTATGTTCAGGTTCTAGAACAACATATGCTCCATCTAGACGTCATCTCTTTCAGGGAAGACCCTGCATTTTTCAACAAGATAATGCCAGACCACATTCTGCAGCAATCACAACATCATGGCTACGTAGGAGAAGGATCCGGTACTGAAATGTCCAGCCTGCAGTCCAGATCTTTCACCTATAGAGAACATTTGGTGCATCATAAAGAGGAAGGTGCGACAAAGAAGGCCCAAGACGATTGAACAGTTAGAGGCCTGTATTAGACATGAATGGGAGAGCATTCCTATTTCTAAACTTGAGAAACTGGTCTCCTCTGTCCCCAGACGTCTGTTGAGTGTTGTAAGAAGAAGGGGGGATGCCACACAGTGGTAAAAATGGACTTGTCCCAACTTTTTTGGGATTTGTTGACGCCATGAAATTTTGAAACAACATATTTTTCCCTTAAAATGATACATTCTCTCAGTTTAAACTTTTGATCTGTGATTTGTGTTCTATTCTGAATAAAATATTAGATGTTGGCACCTCCACATCATTGTGTTCAGTTTTTATTCACAATTTGTTTAGTGTCCCAACTTTTTTGGAATCCGGTTTGTATTTTATGATGGTCTATAAAACTTAAGGAAAAATCACTTAGTAAAGCGTTGTGCATGTTTTAAGTCAAGTGATTTTGCTGAAGCAGAACTTTGAAGAAACATCTGGTTTAAACCAAAACGATGAACTCAAAGTGTCACAGAGCGTCTTGTTCAGCGTTTGATGTTCTCCTGAAATCTGTTCTCGGTTTGAGATGATCCCCTGTGACCCGTCACTCCCAGGAAGCTCTGCCTGCAATCAGACGAGCAGAACGCCGTCATGGGCATAAAAAAACACTCAGTCACCACGTTACACCTGCCCAATGGCTCCGTCTTCTCACAGCAGACAGACAGGAACCTGGAGAGAAGACGAGACTTTGAATCTCGTTTTAACTATGACCTCACACAGAAACAACGGATTTCCTGCAGCTTCTAAAAATGCAAGATGTAAACAAGAGAAAAGAGAAAGAGAAACAGCAGGCGAGGCCTCTCCCTGACATTAGACGAAGTGTTCTGCTGGAGCGCACAAAGAGAACTCGTGTTTACCGACTCCTACCTCCTAATTACTTGTCTGAAGGGAGGAAAAATGGAGCATTTTCTAAGATTTCACTATAAAAAATGATGCATTGCAGTGGATTACAATAGAGAAGGTCTGTTTTCAGGCCTCATATAGACTATTTTACAGAATGAACGTTTTCTGTTTCAGACAAATAGATTACTCCATTAGTCAAATTGATTACAAATGGGTTAGTGAGGTCGACTTCGCCTGCCAAGCTCCAAATTAGATAAAAAGTAAATGCAATCAGGACGGTGTGCAAGGAGCTCCAGTTTGTCATTCCAGCAAAGTGTTATGAATTACTGTGTTATTGTGCAGTATATTATTGTAAGTGTTGTGATTGCTTTGCTACATTTCTTTACAGAAACGGTCCCCGAGTGGTTAAAGTTAAATATGAAATCGGACATTTGCTGTTTGCTGGCGTCCCCAGCTGATAATCCCTGCGCTTGTTAGCTTGTCTGTTCGGTGATGCAATCACGTCTGAGGTTTCAATACCGGGTCTCTTTGAACAATCATTGGGTTTCCCGTTCAATTAAGCCACAGGTGTCCAAAATGAGGCCCATTGGCCATTTGAAGCCCTTGGAGTGATTTTGTGTGGTCCACAACTGCAGTTGAAGAATGGAGTCCAACTCTCACTGGGAACGAGCCCAACTTATTGCCGGCAATGCGGACCAAGCTCTGAAACCGGTCGTACAGGGACCTAACAGCCCGTATCAAAGGGCCTGGTACCCCATACTCCCGGAGTACCCCACACAGGGCTCCCCGAGGGACATGGTCAAATGCTTTCTCCAAGTCCACAAAGCACATGTAAACTGGTTGGGCAAACTCCCACGCGCCCTCCAGGACCTGCTGAGGGTGTAGAGCTGGTCCAGTGTTCCACGACCAGCACGAAAACCACACTGCTCCTCCTGAATCCGAGGTTCGACTATCCGACGGACCCTCCTCTCCAGAACCCCTGAATAGACCTTACCAGGGAGGCTTAAGAGTGTGATCCCCCTATAGTTGGAACACACCCTACGGTCCCCCTTTTTGAATAGGGGAACCACCACCCCAGTCTGCCAATCCAGGGGAACTGCCCCCGATGTCCACGCAATATTGCAGAGTCGTGTAAGCCAACACAACCCAATCTGTTTTTTTTTATTTGACTAAAATAATCATCAAAAATAGAGCATAAACAACAACAATAAAACATGCACTCCACCACACAGCGATAGAAGCTCCTCAGGACAGAGCTCCCACATCCATCTCTCCACAGCTTCCTGAGGAAGTAGAGATACTGGTTGTCCTTCTTGACCAGACAGGAAGTGTTGGCTCTCCAGGATATATGCACCCCCAGGTACCTGTGGCAGGAGACCACCTCCACAGCTTCTCCTCCGATGTGTAGGGGACGAAGAGGATGCTTCTCCTATCTGAAATCCACCACCATCTCCTTGGTTTTCTTCACAATGATGCAGAGATTATTGTCTCTGCACCACTGCACCAGGTGCTCAACGTCCTCTCTGTATTTGGACTCATCATTGTTCGTGATGCATCCCACTACAGTGCTGCATCGTCTGCAAACTTCACTATATGGCAGCTGGGATGTCTAGCTGAGCCGTCATATGTAGCAAATTGAACAGAAGGGGGCTCAGAACGCAATTCTGGTGCGAGCCAGTGCTGCGGGTGATGGAGGAGGAGATGATGTTGTGGATCCTGACAGTCTGAGATCTGTTGGTCAGGAAGCCCAGAATCCAGTTCCCCAGTGTGGGACCCAGTCCAAGAAACGAGAGCTTCTACACCAGGGAACTAACTACATGTACACGTGACAGGACATGATAGCAGGGCTGCACAGAAGTTTGTTGGTTTCAGCCTCCCACCATCACAGACATCTACACCTGTAGATGCAGGAGGAGGGCCACCTGCATCATGAAGGACCCCACTCACCCAGCACACACACTTTTTGCCCCGCTCCCCTCAGAAAGGAGATTAAGTTGCATTAAGTGTAGAACCACCAGCCTGAGGAACAGCTTCTATGCTAAGGCTGTTATGAATCTCAAAAAAAAAAAAAAAAATAAATCACATCATGTTGCTTCTGATCTGTTTCATTGTTGTACACAGGGTCCATCCAACAATAAAATGTAAATAAAATAAAATAAAACAGTAATAAGATCTAAGATATGAACTAAGAAAAACATCAACTGAAGTGTTCATTGGATTGGCAGACTGGGGTGGTGGTCCCCCTGCTCAATGTTCATTTGTGCTCATTTGTTCACAAAGACTCATGTTCGTGCTGCTGTTCTGCATATATATATATATTTAATACTACTAGTGTGGTTTGAGTTCATGCTTTTCTTAGTTCATATCTTAGATCTTATTACTGTTTTTCTTTTACATTTTAATACTTTTGTTGGATGTAACTGGGACCCTGTGTACACAATTTTGTTCACACCACATGTGTGAACGACAAATAAAGAACCTTGAATCCTTGAACTCAGGCCCACCGGTGGGTTCATTTTTAAATAAAACTAGATTTTTAAAAGTTAAACAAACAAACAAACTTATTGATAATAACTGTCCCCTGAGCTCCAGGATTTCAGTAACTGTGCCGCCCCTCCCCCAAGTAATTTAGTTGAATAGTCCTGGTTTAGAAAGTTTGGTTTGCATGAACTGCAATAAAAATTTGGAGATTGAAGTTATTTTAAAATGGCAGTAATCCATTTTGGTCTTGGTCCTGTTCAGGCTAAGATTAACATTTATGCCCAAAGCTTGACTCATTTCTCAAAACTGGTTTGCAACAAGCTATCTACAACAGGTAAGATATTTATTGTTCATAAACTTCTCACAAAGTCCAACTCCAGAATACCCAACTTCACTTTAAATTAAGCAGCCAAGTCAAAAAGGCATGCAAAATAAAATAATGTCTCATTTATGCTCTCAAATCTTAATTTTAGACTAAAATGATTTTGAAACAAGATCATTCTAAACTTAAAAATAGTTTCTGATCTTGGTCATCCCATTCTTCTGGGTTGCCCTCATCTGCTCTGGACCTGGCAGTGTCTCCCTGTCTCAAACTGGGACAAAAGCCATCTGGCACCACCGGCCGGATCAGACCAGGACCCGCTAATGAAATTGAGCACAAAGCTTCTTCAAGGCTACTTTCAAAACGTCCTTGAGCGATCAGAGTCACAATGATGATGAGCAAAGAGCATAAATGTTTTATGGATTGTCAGGTTTCTAAAGATTCCTTCGCATAAAGTGGGGCTTGTGTTACCTCCTTGTTGCTGTGTTGGCAAAAAAGTTAGGCCAGCAAAATCTGTCCAACACACAAGGATGTCTCATTCCGGATATTTCTGTTGTACTTCTAAACTTTAAGGCATGAATTAAAAATAGAAAACCATTTTTGCTCTTAAATATTATGCAAGCTTCAATTAAAAACAACAACTAATAAACGTTCACTAGAGAAAGGGTAGAACCCAGAGGACTTCTGTGCAGGACAGCTGAGTCTGAATGACCTCAGGCACGGGAACCAAAATGTCAACAAACAGAAAAATGCAAGTTCAAGTTAATTAAGATGATCTTTTCAAAATAACAAGTCGATTTGTTGGAAGGGTGGCACGGTGGATCAGTTGGTTGCACTGCCACCTCTTTTGATGAGGTCACCAATTCAAATCCTGGCCTTTCTCAGTGGAGTTTGCATGTTCTCTCCGTGCATGCGTGGGTTTTCTCCGGGCGCTCTGGTTTCCTCCCACAGACCAAAACGTGCATGTTAGACTGATTGGTAAAACTACTGTAAATTGTTTCTAGGTGTGAGTGAGAGAGTGAATTGTTATAATAATAATAATAATAATAATTAATAATAATTGTATTTAAAAGCGCCTTTCAGGACACCCAAGGACACTTAACAAACCAATACAGTTCAAACATTATCAGTGACAAATTGAAATATAAAATACATAAAGATTATAAAATGCAAAATAATAAAAATACATTTAGTAAAGTTAATGATAAGCTAGTCTAAAGAGATGTGTTTTCAGGGCAGTCTTGAACAGAGAAAGGGAGGTGGTGTTTCGAAGGTCTGGCGGTAGAGCGTTCCAGAGGTGAGGGGCAGAGCAGGTGAAGGCCCTGCTCCCCATGGTGGAGAGGCGGGCAGAGGGTACATGGAGATGTAGCGAAGAGGAGGACCTGAGAGAGCGTGATGGGATGGAGATTTGTAGGAGGTCAGATAGATAAGGAGGGGCAAGGTTGTGGATAGCTTTGAACGTGAGGAGTAGAATTTTGAAGATGATGCGTGATTTAACCGGGAGCCAGTGGAGCTGCTGCAGGACAGGAGTGATGTGATCATAGTAGGAGGTTTGAGTGATGACACGGGCAGCTGAGTTCTGGACCATCTGTAACTTGTGGAGAGATTTGTTGGGGAGGCCGTAGAGAAGGGAGTTGCAGTAATCGATACGGGAAGTCACAAGACTGTGCACCAGGATGGCTGTGGAGCGGGGTGTGAGAGAAGGACGGAGACGGTTAATATTACGGAGGTGGAAATAGGCAGACCGAGTAATATTGTTGATGTGTGAAGTGAAGGAGAGAGTGGTGTCGAGGATGACACCGAGACTCTTGACCTGAGGGGAGGGGGATAGCAGAGAGTTGTTAAGGGGGACGAGAAGATGTTCTGATTTTGAAATAGAGTTTTTGGTACCAACAAGAATGATTTCTGTTTTGTTACTGTTTAGTTGAAGGAAATTGTTAGAAAACCAGTGATTTAGCTCATTGAGACAGTCGGTGAGGATGGAGGGTGGGTGGAGTTAGGTTTTGATGACAAGTAGAGCTGTGTGTCATCAGCATAACAGTGGAAATGGACGCTGTATTTGCGGAAGATGTGACCCAGAGGAAGGAGGTAAATGATGAAGATGGTTGTTTGTCTCGTTTGTGTTTATTGCTCATTTTCCATAGTTCCATTTCAGTTGATGTTTTTCTTAGTTCATATCTTAGATCTTATTACGGTTTTATTTTTTTTTTTACATTTTATTGTTGGATGTAACTGGGACCCTGTGTACATAATTTCATTCCACCACATGTATCACATGTGTTGCGATCAACAGTTAAAAAAAACCTGAATCTGAATTCAGCACGGTTCCAAGGCTTTATTCACTAGTAATTTTTCAGGACCCATTTCTCTTGGGTACCAAGCAAGTTGAGCCGGCACCAAAACGTGACGTCAGAACACTGTTGGTCACTGATTGGTCAGGGGGCGGAGTCACTGGATCTTTCAGAAACCTTCACAACGTCCCGATCCGCCTTTTGCAATTACTAGAGCTTGGAGCAGCGGTTGGACCTATTAATTTATTTATTTATTTATTTAAACAATGATACATGCGCGTAGCCAGTGGGGGTTCGGGGGGTTCAAACGAACCGCCCCCTTTGCCTATGAAGTCCCGCCTACAACTCCCGCACAACACAAGTTCTGTGTTAAGAGAGGTGGAATGAGAAGGTCGCTAATGTCGAACCGGTTAACACCATAGACTTAATATGCCTATGGTTAACACAAACTCCTTTTTTTTATCCAATAAAAGACAAACGTAAAGTTGAAATATTGCCCACTTCAACGATTCGAGTTCAACCAAGTGAGGATCGAACCCGAGTCGAGAGAAAGTTTGGAGTGGCAACCCGACGCGCTTCCAGTGAACCACCGAGGCGTGTTGCTCTTTTCAGGTCCACTTTTTCTTCAAACGAACCGCCCCTCATACAATCCTGGCTACGCCCATGTAATACCATACCATGCCAATTTATTTATAAAGCACTTTAAACAGCGACAAGGCCAGAAAACATAATGACAACACTGTGGTCTAATGCTGAAGAAGTCCAGGTGTTTTTTGTGTTTTGTGACAGACGACATCCGCGGATGATCATACGAGCTGCCGACTCATTGAGACGCGAGATGGGGACCGGGCCCTGGCCTCGCATATTCATAAAGGCCGGACTCTGAGCCACAGCAGATGGGCGGACTGGGATGGGTCTGGGACGGAGGGTGGAAATGATTTTTAAAAACATTTTATGTTAAAAAAATTCTCTTTTTTTATCAGTGAAGATTAAAAATAAATAAACGGTGCAGCTTTATCATTACATCCTGTTTTCACTTTAATGACTCAGCTGAAAAACCATTAAAAAAATTATTGGAACTCAGGAATATTTGCCTCAAGCATGTTTAAAGAAGAGAAACAGCCTTTGGTTTGACTTTATTCTAAGGCGAGTTGGATTCTGGACACGCCTATAGAACCGGTACTGAAGTGCGTATGGAAAAGCAATATGTACTGAGCTGAACCATACCGAGCCGAGTCGAACCATGCTGAAGAGGAGCTATGGAGGAAGGATGTATCCCTGTGATGGACTGGAGACCAATAACCCCATGACCCAAAAGGAAGAAGCGGGTAAAGATGATGGATGGATGGTTGGATGGATGTCCATCCATCCATTTTCGTCCGCTTATCCGGGGTCGGGTCGCGGGGGTAGCAGCCTAAGTAGGGAGGCCCAGACTTCCCTCTCCCCAGCCACTTGGAGCAGCTCCTCTGGGGGAATCCCAAGGCGTTCCCAGGCCAGCCGAGAAACATAGTCCCTCCAGCGTGTCCTGGGTCTTCCTCTGGGTCTCCTCCCGGTGGGACATGCCCGGAACACCTCACCAGGGAGGCGTCCAGGAGGCATCCTAACCAGATGCCCGAGCCACCTCAACTGGCTCCTCTCGATGTGGAGAAGCAGCGGCTCTACTCCGAGTCCCTCCCGGATGACTGAGCTTCTCACCCTATCTCTAAGGGAGAGTCCAGACACCCTGCGGAGAAAACTCATTTCAGCCGCTTGTATCCGAGATCTCGTTCTTTCGGTCACAACCCAAAGCTCATGACCATAGATGAGGGTGGGAACGTAGATCGATCGGTAAATTGAGAGCTTTGCCTTTCGACTCAGCTCTCTCTTCACCACGACAGACCGGTACA
>JBBPBX010000735.1:106862-119258 GCA_038048925.1 Garcialebias charrua | reverse complement strand
AAGTGAAGGGTATGCACACAGACCTACACAGCGCTATGAAAATAAATTATAAATAAATCGACTATTATCTCAAATGTTTCATCCAGGGCAACAGTTTGTAAATTAAAGCCATATACTGTAATTACACTCTGTGAGCAGAAAAAATATCCGCCGAGTGGTTTATGAGCTATTTATAACATTATAAACAGAAATAAAAACGAAAGCTAACACGAGACGATTCCGTCTAAAACAATGAATAAAAAATCTAATTTTATCTCAAATGTTTCATACAGCCCCTCCCTGGGCTGCCACCTTACCGTGGTGGAGGGGTTTGAGTGTCTCAATGATCCTAGGAGCTATGCTGTCAGGGGCTTCATGCCCCTAGAAGGGTCACCCAAGGCAGACAGGTCCTAGGTGAGGGATCTGACAAAGCGCAGCCCAAAAACCCCTATGATGAGTACAATTAATGGACTAAGTTTTCCCTCGCCCGGACGCGGGTCACCGGGGCCCCACTCTGGAGCCAGGCCCGGAGGTGGGGCACGCTGGCGAGCGCCTGGTGGCCGGGCTTTTACCCATGGAGCTCGGCCGGGCACAGCCCGAAGAGGAGACGTGGGTCCCCCTTCCCATGGGCTCACCACCTGTGGGAGGGGCCAAAGGGGTCGGGTGCAATGTGAGATGGGTGGCGGCCGAGGGCGGGGACCCTGGCGGTCTGATCCTCGGCTACAGAAGCTGGCCATTGGGACATGGAATGTCACCTCTCTGGTGGGGAAGGAGCCTGAGCTAGTGTGTGAGGTTGAGAGGTTCCGACTAGAAATAGTCGGACTCACCTCAACGCATGGCTCTGGCTCTGGAACCAGTTTCCTTGAGAGGGGTTGGACACTCTTCCACTCTGGAGTTGCCCCTGGTGAGAGGCGCCGAGCAGGAGTGGGCATACTGGTTGCCCCCCATCTTGGTGCCTGTACGTTGGGGTTCACCCCGGTGAACGAGAGGGTAGCCTCCCTTCGCCTACGTGTGGGGGGACGGGCTCTGACTGTTGTTTGTGCCTATGCACCAAACGGCAGCTCAGACTACCCACCCTTTTTGGAGTCCTTGGAGGGGGTATTGGAGAGTGCGCCTCCTGGGGACTCCCTTGTTCTACTGGGGGACTTCAACGCTCACGTGGGCAATGACAGTGAGACCTGGAGGGGTGTGGTTGGGAGGAACGGCCCCCCTGATCTGAACCAGAGTGGTGTTCTGTTATTGGACTTCTGTGCTCGTCATGGATTGTCCATAACGAACACCATGTTTAAGCATAAGGGTGTCCATATGTGCTCTTGGCACCAGGACACCCTAGGTCGCAGTTCGATGATCGACTTTGTTGTCGTCTCATCTGATCTGCGGCCGCATGTCTTGGACACTCGGGTGAGGAGAGGGGCGGAGCTGTCTACTGACCACTACCTGGTGGTGAGTTGGCTCCGATGGTGGGGGAGGATGCCGGTCAGACCTGGCAGACCCAAACGTATCGTGAGGGTCTGCTGGGAACGTCTGGCAGAGTCTCCCGTAAGACGGAGCTTTAACTCCCACCTCCGGGAGAGCTTTGAACACGTTCCGAGGGAGGCGGGGGACATGGAGTCCGAGTGGGCCGTGTTCCGCGCCTCTATTGTCGAGGCAGCTTATCGGAGCTGTGGCCGCAAGGTTGTTGGTGCCTGTCGAGGTGGCAACCCTCGAACCCGGTGGTGGACACCGGCAGTGAGGGATGCTGTCAGGCTGAAGAAGGAGTCCTATTGGGCCTTTTTGGCTTGTGGGACCCCGGAAGCAGCTGATAGGTACCGGCAGTCCAAGCGGCATGCGGCTCGGGTGGTTGCTGAGGCAAAAACTCGGGCGTGGGAGGAGTTCGGAGAGGCCATGGAGAATGACTTCCGTACGGCTTCGAGGCGATTCTGGTCCACCATCCGGCGTCTCAGGGGGGGAAAGAGGTACGAGACCAACACCATTTATGGTGGAGGTGGCGTGCTGCTGACCTCAACTCGGGATGTTGTGAGTCGGTGGGCGGAATACTTCGAAGACCTCCTCAATCCTACTGGCACGTCTTCCACTGAGGAAGCAGAGCCTGGGGACTTTGGGTCGGGTTCTCTGATCTCTGGTGCTGAGGTCGCCGAGGTGGTTAAAAAGCTCCGCGGTGGCAAGGCTCCGGGGGTGGATGAGATTCGCCCGGAGTTCCTTAGGGCTCTGGATGTTGTAGGGTTGTGTTGGCTTACGCGACTCTGCAATATCGCGTGGACATCTGGGGCAGTTCCCTTGGATTGGCAGACTGGGGTGGTGGTTCCCCTATTTAAAAAGGGGGACCGTAGGGTGTGTTCCAACTATAGGGGGATCACACTCTTAAGCCTCCCTGGTAAGGTCTATTCAGGGGTTCTGGAGAGGAGGGTCCGTCGGATAGTCGAACCTCGGATTCAGGAGGAGCAGTGTGGTTTTCGTCCTGGTCGTGGAACACTGGACCAGCTCTACACCCTCAGCAGGGTCCTGGAGGGTGCGTGGGAGTTTGCCCAACCAGTTTACATGTGTTTTGTGGACTTGGAGAAGGCATTCGACCGCGTCCCTCGGGGGGTTCTGTGGGGGGTACTCCGGGAGTATGGGGTACCAGGCCCTTTGATAAGGGCTGTTAGGTCCCTGTACGACCGGTGTCAGAGCTTGGTCCGCATTGCCGGCAGTAAGTCAGGCTCGTTTCCGGTGAGAGTTGGACTCCGCCAAGGTTGCCCTTTGTCACCGATTCTGTTCATAACTTTTATGGACAGAATTTCTAGGCGCAGCCAAGGTGTTGAGAGGATCCGTTTTGGTGACCTTAGAATCGCTTCTCTGTTTTTTGCAGATGATGTGGTCCTATTGGCTTCATCAGCTCGTGATCTACAGCTTTCGCTGGAGCGGTTTGCAGCTGAATGCGATGCGGCCGGGATGAGGATCAGTTCCTCCAAATCCGAGGCCATGGTCTTGAGCCGGAAAAGGGTAGCATGCCCTCTCCGGGTCGGGGAGGAGGTCCTGCCCCAAGTGGAGGAGTTTAAGTATCTCGGGATCTTGTTCACGAATGAGGGAAAACTGGAGCGTGAGATCGATAGGCGGATAGGTGCAGCGTCCACAGTGAAGCGGGCGCTGTACCGGTCTGTCGTGGTGAAGAGAGAGCTGAGTCAAAAGGCAAAGCTCTCAATTTACCGATCGATCTACGTTCCCACCCTCATCTATGGTCATGAGCTTTGGGTTATGACCGAAAGAACAAGATCTCGGATACAAGCGGCTGAAATGAGTTTTCTCCGCAGGGTGGCTGGACTCTCCCTTAGAGATAGGGTGAGAAGCTCAGTCATCCGGGAGGGACTCGGAGTAGAGCCGCTGCTTCTCCACATCGAGAGGAGCCAGTTGAGGTGGCTCGGGCATCTGGTTAGGATGCCTCCTGGACGCCTCCCTGGTGAGGTGTTCCGGGCACGTCCCACCGGGAGGAGACCCAGAGGAAGACCCAGGACGCGCTGGAGGGACTATGTTTCTCGGCTGGCCTGGGAACGCCTTGGGATTCCCCCGGAGGAGCTGCTCCAAGTGGCTGGGGAGAGGGAAGTCTGGGCCTCCCTACTTAGGCTGCTACCCCCGCGACCCGACCCCGGATAAGCGGAAGAAGATGGATGGATGGATGGATGTTTCATACAGGGCAACAGTTTGTAAATCAAAGCCATATAATTACACTCTGTGAGCAGAAAAAATATCCGCCGAGTGATTTATGAGCTATTTATCTAAATAGTAGGTATCTGTTTACGGTAGCTAACCGCTAACAACAAAGCTAAAAGAACGATTTTTTAAAATCTCAAACATTTCATAAAGCTAGTCACTTGTAAATGTCCATACAGTGAATACATTCTGTAAGTTTGATAAAAATCTGTCCTGTGGTTCTTGACTTATCTTGCTAACAAACGGCTAACAAACAGCGCAAAAAGAGCAGTCGGTGGACTCTCTGGAAGTGTCCCCTAGTGGACAAAAGTGGTACTACACCATTTTTTTGCCAACATGAAAAACGGTCATATCTCAGCCAAAAATTGGTCTAAAAATATGGGGAAAAAATCAATAAATATGTCGCTTCGCCGTATAAGTCGCAGGACATGCAAATTAGTAAACAAAAAACAGTGACTTATACGCCGAAAAGTACGGTATGTGAGCAGCTGTAGTCCCATGTGCTCCCTCTTTCATCATAAAATGCATGGTGGACGTGCATTCAGAAGGGAAAAACATTTCATATTTGACTTAGCTTCGATAATGTTCTACTGTAAATGTTTATTCTGTTTTTTTATGTTACAAACAAGTACAGTACTGGAAAAAAAAAATCAGCAGAGATGTATTGTCTCTTGTCTGCACACAATAACAATACTGTTACACCTCTGTTTTTACCAGGGTGCAGGTTCAGGCTTGTCCTCCATTCTCCCAAAACCCAAAAACCTGATGGTGAAGGAGACAGACAGACCTCTGATTCCTCATACACTCACCAAACGGCAAGAAGCCAAAAGACCCAAGGTCCCTGGAGCTCCTGCTCAGGGTCTGATTGGTTCCAGTGCGTCTCCCTCTGCCATCAAAGCTGCAGCCAAGTCTGCAGCCATGCAGGTGGCTCGACAAATGGCGGCAGATGAGCAGGATAACGAGGAGGACATATCCCCACAGAACTACTTCTCCCTCGAGGAGAGCCCCCAGCCTCTTCCTGCAGTTGACCCAAGTTTAGATCCTGAGCCAGCAGCCCCTGTTGAAACTCGTCGTTATTCAGCTACTGGTGATTTCGTACAGTCAGACGCCCCTCTCGAATTTGGTGGGACCCACGGGGCGGAGGGTGAATGGGGGGGTAGTCCGTATGAACAATCCATGGCAGGCCCTCAGGTATTGTTGATTTCATAACTTCATGCAAAACACCCAGAAGGTCTGGATGCAGGCTACACTGCTTGAATACACTTTGAAAAGTACAAGCCCAAAACCAGAAAAGTTGGCACGTTGTGGAAATCGCAAATAAAAACAGAATACAATGACTTGCAAATCTTTTTCAACCTATATTCAATTGAACACACTGCAAAGACCACATACTTAACGTTCGAACTGGTAAACTTTGTTATTTTTTGCAATTATTAGCTCATTTGGAATTTGATGCCTGCAACATGTTTCAAAAAAGCTGGCACAAGTGACAAAGAAGACAGAGAAATTTGAGGAATGCTCATCAAACACTTATTTGGAATATCCCACAGGTGAACATGCAAATTGGGAACAGGTGGGTGCCATGATTGGGTATAAAAGCAGCTTCCTTGACATGCTCAGTCATCCACATAGAAGGATGGGGCGAGGGTCACCACTCTGTGAACAAATGCGTGGGCAAATTGTCGAACAGTTCAAGAACAACTTTTCTCAACGAGCTATTGCAAGGAATTTAGGAATTTCACCATCTACGGTCCGTAATATCATCAAAAGGTTCAGAGAATCTGGAGAAATCACTACACGTAAGGGGCAAGGCCGAAAACCAACATTGAATGCCCGTGACCTTCGATCCCTCAGGCGGTACTGCATCAAAAACCGACATCAGTGTGTAAAAGATATCACCACATGGGCTCAGGAATACTTCAGAAAACCACTGTCAGTAACTACAGTTCGTCGCTACATCTGTAAGTGCAAGTTAAAGCTCTACTATGCAAAGCAAAAGCCATTCATCAACAAGATCCAGAAACGCCGCCGGCTTTGCTGGGCCCGAGCTCATCTGAGATGGACTGATGCAAAGTGGAAAAGTGTTCTGTGGTCTGATGAGTCCACATTTCAAATTGTCTTTGGAAACTGTGGACGTCGTGTCTTACGGACCAAAGAGGAAAAGAACCATCAGGACTGTTATAGGCGCAAAGTTCAAAAGCCAGCATCTGTGATGGTATGGGGGTGCATTAGTGCCCAAGGCATGGGTAACTTACACATCTGTGAAGGCACCATTAATGCTGAAAGGTACATACAGGTTTTGGAGCAACATATGCTGCCATCCAAGCGACGTCTTTTTCATGGACGCCCCAGCTTATTTCAGCAAGACAATGCCAAGCCACATTCTGCACGTGTTACAACAGCGTGGCTTCGTAGCAAAAGAGTGCGGGTCCTCCCCTGGCCTGCCTGCAGTCCAGACCTGTCCCCCATTGAAAATGTGTGGCGCATTATGAAACGTAAAATACGACAACGGAGACCCCGGACTGTTGAACAACTTAAGCTGTACATCAAGCAAGAATGGGGAAGAATTCCACCTGAAAAGCTTCAAAAATTGGTCTCCTCAGTTCCCAAACGTTTACTGAGTGTTGTTAAAAGGAAAGGCGATGTAACACAGTGGTAAATATGTCCCTGTGCCAACTTTTTTGCAATGTGTTGCTGCCATTGAATTCTAAGTTAATGGTTATTTGCAAAACAAAATAAAGTTTCTCCGTTCGAACATTAAATATATTGTCTTTGCATTCTATTCAGTTGAATATGGGTTGAAAAAGATTTGCAAGTCATTGTATTCTGTTTTTATTTGCGATTTGCACAACGTGCCAACTTTTCTGGTTTTGGGCTTGTATTAAAAATATTAGTTGATAAACAGCAGGGTGCTTATGTGTAAACTGAGCCAACATTCATGTAAAAGTTATTGCATAAAACTTACTAGCATCTACGATAAATGATCTCTGATGAATACTGTTGAAAAAATATATGTATATATATATTTTTTTTGTACAGGGATACTATGATCCCGACAGCCAAGATCCTAATTCGGGATTGGCAGATGATGAGGAGCCTGAACAGTCTGCCATGTTTGATGATGAAGGGGTAAGAAATCTGCTGCTCATTTGCCTGTTTTGTTTTTTAGTTAATCCCTGTACATCAAGTGTATTAGTGTGTAGAGTTTACTCCTGAGCTCTTATCATGTCATCATTCTGCTCTGTGCTGCCCCGTGTATTTCCTGACCTCTCCTTTCTGTCATCTCTACAGTTCATGCGACTGCAGGGAAAAAGAAACCGAGGCAAGGAGGAGGTGAAGTTTCTGGAGATCAAAGGGGATGACCAGCTGAGTGGGAATCAGAGGTGGATGACCAAGAACTTATCGGAGGAAAAGCAGAACCTGCAGTCTCACAGCAAGGTGACCACGTCCAGCCTCCTGCCGCTAGGATTGCTGGTGTCTTGTGTGGGTGGGTGGGGTTGGGGTAAAGTGTGCTCTAAAGTAAAATGTTTTTAGTTTTCTTGGGTTTTGTGAAGTTGTTAAACTTAGAAAGGGCTAAATTCCTGCAGTGGGTCGACTCAGTTCAAGTTGGCAACACCTAAAGCTTTGCGGTCTTTGATGGTAACATTTAGGAAGAAAAGTTTAACAAAACCAGTTCAGAACTTTGTCTCATAAGCATCTTCAGCGTCTTCATTCTGTGAAAACAACAAACATCACATAACAGCCCTGTTTGCCCATCCATCCATTTTCTTCCGCTTATCCGGGGTCGGGTCGCGGGGGTAGCAGCCTAAGTAGGGAGGCCCAGACTTCCCTCTCCCCAGCCACTTGGAGCAGCTCCTCTGGGGGAATCCCAAGGCGTTCCCAGGCCAGCCGAGAAACATAGTCCCTCCAGCGTGTCCTGGGTCTTCCTCTGGGTCTCCTCCCGGTGGGACATGCCCGGAACACCTCACCAGGGAGGCGTCCAGGAGGCATCCTAACCAGATGCCCGAGCCACCTCAACTGGCTCCTCTCGATGTGGAGAAGCAGCGGCTCTACTCCGAGTCCCTCCCGGATGACTGAGCTTCTCACCCTATCTCTAAGGGAGAGTCCAGCCACCCTGCGGAGAAAACTCATTTCAGCCGCTTGTATCCGAGATCTTGTTCTTTCGGTCATAACCCAAAGCTCATGACCATAGATGAGGGTGGGAACGTAGATCGATCGGTAAATTGAGAGCTTTGCCTTTTGACTCAGCTCTCTCTTCACCACGACAGACCGGTACAGCGCCCGCTTCACTGCGGACGCTGCACCTATCCGCCTATCGATCTCACGCTCCAGTTTTCCCTCATTTGTGAACAAGACCCCAAGATACTTAGGCCCTGTACACACGTAGCCTGGTGTTTGAAAAACGAATATTTGCGCAAAAAAAAATATCTCTGTCCATACATGTTCGAATATTTAAAATGTTTTGTCCCGTTTTTTTCACCACAGAATGTTGTAAAGTTGTAAAGAATATGCTGAACCCATAGGTGGCAGTGTAGTGCTGTCACAACCTTTCAACCCATGCAGCCACACTTCCTGTTATTTATTTATTTATTTTCTTTCGTTTGTGTGGACAGACCGTGAGGTTGAACTACTATTAAATACCGTGTTGGAGTACAAAGTTAATAAAACGCAGGAAAATGTCGACTAGGAATCATGTCAGAGCAGGTATGTTGACTTTTTAGTGCTTTTTTTAGAGCATTATGTGACGTGAGCGCCGCTCAGCTGGACCGGCAGAACCGGTTCTGCCGGTCCAGCTGGAGCATAAACCTCCGTTCTGAAAGTCCACAAGCAGACTCGAAAACGGAGAGTTCTCAAATCTTCACTTTGGCCGGAGTTTTGTTATTATTCGTTTATAGTTACATCAACCGGCGTTCACGTGTGGATGAAAGGCTAAACCGCATGATAAACTGTTCGGTTTTAGTGATAAACGGCTACGTGTGTACAGGGCCTTAAACTCCTCCACTTTGGGCAGGACCTCCTCCCCGACCCGGAGAGGGCACTCTACCCTTTTCCGGCTCAAGACCATGGCCTCAGATTTGGAGGAACTGATCCTCATCCCGGCTGCATCACACTCGGCTGCAAACCACTCCAGCGAAAGCTGTAGATCACGATCTGATGAAGCCAATAGGACCACATCATCTGCAAAAAACAGAAGTGATTCTAAGGTCACCAAAACGGATCCTCTCAACACCTTGGCTGCGCCTAGAAATTCTGTCCATAAAAGTTATGAACAGAATCGGTGACAAAGGGCAACCTTGGCGGAGTCCAACTCTCACCGGAAACGAGCCTGACTTACTGCCGGCAATGCGGACCAAGCTCTGACACCGGTCGTACAGGGACCTAACAGCCTTATCAAAGGGCCTGGTACCCCATACTCCCGGAGTACCCCCCACAGAACCCCCCGAGGGACGCGGTCGAATGCCTTATCCAAGTCCACAAAGGGAACTACCACCCCAGTCTGCCAATCCAAGGGAACTGCCCCCGATGTCCACGCAATATTGCAGAGTCACGTAAGCCAACACAACCCCACAACATCCAGAGCCCTAAGGAACTCAGGGCGAATCTCATCCACCCCTGGGGTCCTGCCACCGAGGAGCTTTTTAACCACCTCGGTGACCTCAGCACCAGAGATTGGAGAGCCTGACCCAAAGTCCCCAGGCTCCGCTTCCTCAGTGGAAGATGTGCCAGTGGGATTGAGGAGGTCTTTGAAGTATTCTGCCCACGACTCACAACATCCAAAGTTGAAATCAGCAGCACGCCACCCCCACTATAAATAGGGTTGGTGGCGTACCGCCGGATGATGGACCAGAATCGTCTCGAAGCCATACAGAAGTCATTCTCCATGGCCTCTCTAAACTCCTCCCACGCCCGAGTTTTTGCCTCAGCAACCACCCGAGCTGCATGCCGTTTGGACTGCCGGTACCCATCAGCTGCTTCCGGGGTCCCACAGGCCAAAAAGGCCCAATAGGACTCCTTCTTCAGCATGACAGCATCCCTCACTGCCGGTGTCCACCACCGGGTTCGAGGGTTGCCACCATGACAGGCACCAACAACCTTGCGGCCACAACTCTGATAAGCTGCCTCGACAATAGAGGCGCGGAACATGGCCCACTCTGACTCAATGTCCCCCGCCTCCCTCGGAACGTGTTCAAAGCTCTCCCGGAGGTGGGAGTTAAAGCTCCGTCTTACGGGAGACTCTGCCAGACGTTCCCAGCAGACCCTCACAATACGTTTGGGTCTGCCAGGTCTGACCGGCATCCTCCCCCACCATCGGAGCCAACTCACCACCAGGTAGTGGTCAGTTGACAGCTCCGCCCCTCTCTTCACCCGAGTGTCCAAGACATGCGGCCGCAGATCAGATGAGACGACAACAAAGTCGATCATCGAACTGCGACCTAGGGTGTCCTGGTGCCAAGAGCACATATGGACACCCTTATGCTTAAACATGGTGTTCGTTATGGACAATCCATGACGAGCACAGAAGTCCAATAACAGAACACCACTCTGGTTCAGATCAGGGGGGCCGTTCCTCCCAACCACACCCCTCCAGGTCTCACTGTCATTGCCCACGTGAGCGTTGAAGTCCCCCAGTAGAACAAGGGAGTCCCCAGGAGGCGCACTCTCCAATACCCCCTCCAAGGACTCCAAAAAGGGTGGGTAGTCTGAGCTGCCGTTTGGTGCATAGGCACAAACAACAGTCAGAGCCCGTCCCCCCACACGTAGGCGAAGGGAGGCTACCCTCTCGTTCACCGGGGTGAACCCCAACGTACAGGCACCAAGATGGGGGGCAACCAGTATGCCCACTCCTGCTCGGCGCCTCTCACCAGGGGCAACTCCAGAGTGGAAGAGTGTCCAATCCCTCTCAAGGAAACTGGTTCCAGAGCCAGAGCCATGCGTTGAGGTGAGTCAGACTATTTCTAGCCCTGTTTACCATACCATTTTATTTACAAAGCACTTTAAACAGTGACAGGGCCAACCAAAGTGCTGTACAAACAGAAACAAACAGGCAAAGCACACAGCAACATGTAACATAATGTAAAATCAAAATATAGAAACAAAATAATAGCAGACAGCAGCATAATGACTATCACAGTGCAATGCAAACAGGTTCAACATAGATCATACAGTTTTGAAAGCCAGGGAATAGTAGTGGGTTTTCAAGCAGGATTTAAAAACTGAGGGAGGGGGCCTGCCTGACAAGCAGAGGTAACTCATTCCAAAGTCGTGGGCCTGCTACAGAGAAGGCCCTGTCACCTCTGTGCTTAAGACAAGTTCCTGGAACTGTGAGGACTGAGGAGCAACTGGGCCGGTGACCTCGGAGAACGTGGTGGGACATACGGCTGCAGCAGATCTGTGAGATAGGAGGGGGCAGAGCTGTTCAGTGATTTATTGACATACAAGAGTATTTTAAACTGGATTTCAAGATGAACCGGTAGCTGGTGCAGGGAGGCCAAGACTGGTGTAATGTGCTCCGTTTTGCCTGTACTGGTTAAAAATTGGGCTGCTGCATTCTGGACCAGTTGCAGTCGTGCAATGGAGGTCTGACCAATGCCAAACAGGAGGGCGTTGCAGTAAATCTCAGGCATCTAAACAAATCTTTTATGGCTGTTTCAGTAGAGACGTGTGATAAACAAGAACAATAAATTTTAACTTCTGAGTTTTTGTTTTTCCCACAGAGAAAAGGCGGACAGCCCACTGGACAACAGAGACGTAAACATCAGATAACATATCTCATTCACCAGGTGAGCGACCAAACCAACACAAAGCTCAAGTTACGATTTGAAAAATGTGACTTTTATCACACGATGAAGGACGTGCTGAGATCTGAGCACAAAGTGGTCACTCATAATCTGTGACTCTGGCTTTTTGAGGAATAAGAGTTCTTTCTGGAACTAGAAAACATATTTAAACTGGATCATTTTGTTTATTTTTCAGGCAAGGGAGCGTGAATTGGAGCTGAAGAACAACTGGGCACAAAACAGGGTAACCCGTCGGCAGACCCAGGCCAAATATGGCTTTTAGCATCTGTCACTGCGGACTGTAGCGTCTTAGATACACTAAGAAACTGTGTTTAGGTGCAAAGTGTATATAAACGAAGCAGATTGTTCTTCCTGCCCTCCACTCTGTAAAGAATTTAGCAGTTTTTATTTGAAAGATTATTCTACATCTAAAATCCAAGTCATGGCTGCCACCCCTCTCAAAGTAAAAATACAGTAACCAATGAAACCCTACAAGTGTTTAGCAAGGTAACGACTGTCAACCTGTAATAGAAATATAAATGTTGCCCTGTTATAAATGTTTTCTCCTTTTGGATGCATTTTTCCTATTTTTCTGTATAAGAGGTATTTTATAAATATGTGGTGAGAAAACCTGACATGGATGTTTGGCTCTGGTGATCAGACTGAATACGCTAAAGTTGTTGGAAAGCAGTGGCGTGTAATATTCAACTTTGTAACGAATGATGCAAAATAATTGTTTTCCTTTTGATGTTATGTCAGATGAAAACTGAAATACCAGAGAACCAAACATGAACGTTTTCAAGTTATTTAGCTAAGACCAGAAAATAAACAACTTTAGTTTTACCTGCTCAGTCGAGCTCGTGTTGGATTTGTTGGTATTTATACTGAACTATGGCTAATGAAAGTCATCTTGATCTAGATTTAACAAGTACAGATTTTCTCTGCAGCTCCA
>JBBPBX010000735.1:88271-106772 GCA_038048925.1 Garcialebias charrua | reverse complement strand
TTTTTGGAGGAAAATTATTTCCAAAAAACTTTTAATTTAAAAGGTCAGACTATGCCAGTCAATTCACCTTTAACTTGAGTTTTCAGTTAATTATGAAAATGTTCCAGATCTTTCATTCTGCATTTTCACACATTTATGTCAAGTGTTCAGACTCATTTTTACCAGACCAACCACCCTTTGGTAGCATTTTGCAAAGATCTCCAAATGTTAACTGTTCCAGACGATTCTTCACACGATTTATCACAACTCTTAATAAAATGGACAAATAAGTATTTACATTTTCTATTGCCAACCCAATGAGTCTGAAGTTACATTTAATATTTGTGACAGAAGTTATAGAAATTGAACTAAATCTTTCACCTCATGTGAAAATTATGTGCAGTTTTATATTTACATTCCAAATTTATATATAAATCTGTTAAACGGTGTGTGGCTTGAAGCACCTTTGGTTTACTTTGTTTGCAGTTAAAATCAATAAAATGTTTTCTTGCATCTCCTTTGAATACCAGTTTTTATTAATTATGACAATAACAAAGTTGATTATCCAACCCAGAAACTCCACATAAATCCTAAAGAAAAATTCCTACAGTGCTCTTGTTTTGCACAGTAATGAACTTAGCGGTTTTACATGTATTCTTGCATATCATATTGTTTACTGATATCACAGATTTACTACAAAACATTTTCCAACAATCAAAATGTTGCTGAAAATTTGTAATCTGTGTTAGTAAGGACACATTGACAGTTTTAATTTTTTTCGGGGCTTTCACTTGGTGGTGCTGTTGTGTCGTGGTTTGTCTGTGTGTCTGTTGAAGTCGTTGACTCCGCCACCTCTTCTTCAGTCTGACCTCCTGCAGAGACGTCTTCATACGGCAACAGCGACATGGGGATTCGAACCGTGTCCAGCCCATTAACCTGGAAAAATAAAGATTGTGTTTCAATAAATAAGACTGAAAATGCTCCAGCTCAACCTGTAGCTGTTGTGTCTTTAAAACCACAAAACACTTACTGTTGCATTCAGCATGCAGAAGACACATTTGTAAAAACTGATATACTGTAATTTTTTTTATTAAACTGTTAAATGTTGCATTGATAAAAAAAAACGATTCTTACTGTAACGTCACACCAGTAGTCACCAAACTCCTTAATTGGCTCAAATGGAAGAGTCAAAGCATGAGGTGGCACAACAACTCCCAACTAAAGGAAGGTATAGAAACGAGAAAATAAATTCTCAAGTTCAGGAGTCTGACAGCTAAAAGGTGCTGAACACAAAAAGGAAGCAGGATGTGAAAAAATAAATGTAGCCGAACCTTTCTGTCAAGCTGTCTGCAGACGACAGCTTTGGTGAGCTGGAATTCATCAGACAACGTTTTCTTAATCTCCAAGTTGGAGCGTTGAAGTAATTTCACAGTCTGGGAAAACACCAATACACCCACTGTTAAAAACGAACGGTCATGAAACTTTTTTTATTTATTTATCAACTATTAATGCTCATTAGTCAAACAGGTTTAAATAAAGGAAGTTCAGAGTAAATGAACCATGTTAATTGGATAAAACTCACAATTTTTCCTGTTCGGGTTTGGATTCTGCCCTCTCCCTTTCCCTCACGTAAAAGCTTATTAAAATATAAAACAAACATGACAATGAATAGTTATATGCTTTCGTTTAAACCTAGAATATACATGAAATTAAATGTATCTCTCACTTTCATCTCCTCAGCGAACATTTGTTTATTCTCCGGAGATGGATACACAGCAAGGCCTTTTGCCAGCAGCTTGTTTCGGCCAAAAGACTTTTGCACAAACACAGTGTCACCTCTATCGCCAAGACCTGATGATTTTATTAAAAAAGGGTTAAAAAAGAATGTTTATAGACATTCTATGAAAAATCTGAAATAATCCAAAGTGATCACTCACTTGATACGGTCTTAGTCAAGATTAGCTCCATATCCTCCTTGGGAGAATGTCTGGTGTCTTCAACCAGTTTGTAGATGTTGTGTCTTCGAGCATAAAGCCTCGGTGGACTGCCCACTTTGGACAGGGGGACCTGCCACAATCGCTCGACTATAACTGTGTGCTGAGAAATCATGACATAATGAGACAATTTAACTTTTTTCAATTGGTATGTCATAAAAACCCAATCTGTAGCTTTAAATCTGCTTTTTTCAGGATTTTAGTAATTAATGTATTGCTTAGACATGTTTCCTATTACAGGTAATGTCCTTTTTAGTCAAAGAAAACGTTTGAAAATGTTTGCAGGGATTAGGATTTGAGGGCTTGATACACTTCTATCACACATAAGCTTTACAGAGCAAAGAAAGAAGCAATTTAATTTCACTGATTTAAAATTGCATAATTATTAATACCAGATAAGTAGTTTTATAATATTATAATTTGCTGTAATTTTATTAAAAGATGACCTCATTCATGTTTTATACGTTTAGGTTCAGATGCTGTGGTTTAGTGCAAAAAGTTTAAAGCACTCTCTATAACAGATCGTTTTTTTTTTGTTTTTTTTGCAGTTTTGATCACACATTTTTAGTCAAATTAGAGCTGTACAAAACAGTAATTCCCAATTTATGTATTTTTCCAGCTAAAAAGTCAGGCTTTCATACACTCTTTAAAAGACATTAGTAGGTTATCATGCTTTTAATTTTTTAAGTCTGATTTTGCACATAATCATTCGTTGGTGTTGATATGTAGATTGAATGAGGTGAAGTTTCTTGGTGTAATTATTGATAAACTGTCATGGAAACAGCACATACATTTTGTAAAAACAAAAATATCTAAGTCCAATGCAGTATTGTATGAATAATAACGCTTTGTATTTGCTATATACCGGTAATACAATTACTGTATAGTGCCGCATTTAACTTATTGTGTTAATGTTTGGGGTACAGCGTGTAAAACCATAACAAAGCCTATTTTTATTTTACAAAAAAGAGCTATAAGAATTATATCAAGAAAGCATTATTGTCATCCTTCTAGTAGCTTGTTTTGTCAATTGAAATATGATTTGGTAGACTATAATATTCTTTTACTCATGTATAAAGCTCAGAATTACTACCAATGAACATTCAAGTGTATTTTGTTAAAAGGAAAAGTTGTTATAATCTAAAGGGAATGGATATTTTTGTAAAACCAAAGTATAGAACCAGTTTAAAGGGTCGGTCTACTTCAACACAGCGAATAGGTCTATGGAATAGTTTGGAAAACGATGTAAAAGTCAATACCCCTGATGCATGCTTTATAATGTTTATATTTAAGAAAAAGATTAAAACTATTTTGTTGAAAAGATACATACAATTAATATCAAATGAAGTCTAAACGGTAAATGTTGAGTTATGTATTTTGCTGTATTATGTACAGTATAGTAGTTTGAATTGATAAGTTTGAATTGATTTTGTTTAAGGAGCAGATACGATAAGAATTTTTTCTTCTTCTGCTTCCTTTCATTTTATGTTTTTATTTTATTTTTTATTGTCTTTGTTGTGTTTTATAATTGAAATGAATTAATTTAAAAAACATTAAATTAATGGCTGTCCGCTTATTTATTCTTCGTCCAATTTCTGAACCTAAACATCATAAATGTAAAAAACATTTCCTTTGAAATCATATTTTCCGGTAGTTCTGTTGTAGATTTTAACTATCGAGGGGGTGCTGCTGAGACAAATACTACAGGTGTAAATAACAATGATGGGACACGAACCTGAACGGGACTCAGACAAATGGTCCTGGCGGAAGACTGTCCGAGCAGGTCCTGAAGGACGCGGCGGCAGGACCTCCACATGACGGCTCAGCACCGCAGAACAAAACTTTCGACAGCGGGGCCAACAAAACTCACCCACAAGTCCAGAGCGACCTCCAGTTTAGCGAGACCGACATCAATTTATCCAACACACAATATTCAACTAAGCACAGCCATGAGCGCTTGAAATGCATCAGAAATTACTATTAACTTGCGTCGCTGGTGTGACGTTGAAGGACCCAGTCAGCGACATAGAGGTCCCTAACAAAGCCTGACGGAAAGTACTCACTCGAAGAACTCTAAAATGGTATATAATTATGATTATCTTTATTTTACGAGTAAATTGCCTTTTTTGGGTTTTATACAGATATTAGAACACGTATAAAAGCTACAAGAAAATCTGTTCCAATTTTTATAACTTGCATTTTTCGATGGCATCATCCTATAGCCTACTGTTGTGTGGCAGAAAAATGAATTTGCAAAGTAAACTACTTAAAAGAAATAAAAACATATTTGCTGCTTGCTCCCTTCCTCAGGGCAGGGGTTGGCACAGCAAACTAAGTCGCATGAAGAATTGGCAATTGTTTTTATGCCGGATGCCCTTCCTGATGTAAACACAGACCACCGAGCTACCACATCCATCTGTGTGGAGCAGGGAGCTGCCATCTAGGGCGCCCCAGGGCGCAGATGGTTGGGTTATGAGCTCAAGGGCCCAGAGTGGGGCAAATAAGGTGTAGGCAGGTGTGGATGCTTCACCTTGCAACCACCGAAATGAATAAATAAATAGCCTAACCAAAATTAAAGGCCCATAATTCATCAACCATGTGTTGTGTTATTTTAAAAACATTAATCTGATAACGTGATCTTCAAGATTTTCCAATTATACCCTTCTAGTTTTGTCATAGAACACCAGCTGAAAACATGGGGGAGTGGCGGTAATAGGTTAGAGAAGGTGAGCCTGTGATCGGAAAGCTGCCGGTTCAACTCCCTGGTCAGACATTCATTCATTCATTCATTCATTCAACCTTTATTTAAACAGATACATCACATTGAGCCTCGAAGACTCATTTACAAGTGAGATCTGTTTGGACAGACAATAAAAGTGGTGAAAAATGACACATAGGGTATGGAGACAAAAAAAAATCCTAACACATTTTTGACCTCTGAAGTGGACTCAAAGGTGGTGAGCATGCCAGCCCTTAAGCTAGATTCATACTCGACGCGTCGCGCAGCACGCGAGGGTGCGCGCTCCAAAAGTGACGCAATTTCACAGTCCCCGCCCCTGCGCGTTGGCCCCGCGCGTGGGATTAGCGCGTGCCGTGCACCTCTGAATTTTTGAAACTCCGCAAGCCTATGCGCGCGCGGTGGGCGCTACGATTTGATTGACAGGTCCCCACCGACAGCCTTCACCCTCTTCACGCCGGAGCCTGCAGCTGTTTGCGCCGCTGTGGTCGTGGAGACGGAGTCGCGACGCATGGAGGAATGTTTTGTGACACAAAATGTATTAAATTCTCCTTCATTCCTGATCTGGAGTCGGACTTTTCTTTTGTTTTTTCGCCAAAAGTCACGTGATCGCTTTCTCCTCCGCTGACTCCATGCATTAAAGCCGCAAATAAAGACAACAGTTCAGCACGCGAGCGGAAAGCTATTTGTTTTTGTTGTGTGATTTCAAACAGTTCTTCTTCTACGGTAGATTTCTTCTTCTACACCTTTCTTGCAACATATGCACAGGTTTTAGAGGGTACTGCCTCCTGCTGGTCCGTAAAAGAACAGCACTTTGCCATGCGCCGCCGTGCGACAACCATAAACACAGAGGCGACACTGTGAACGCATTTCGCCGCACGGCACAGTGCACGCGCAGCGCGCGCGCGCTCCAGCCTGCGGACCAAAGCGCAAGTCTAACTCAGCCTTTAGAGGCACTGCAGAGTTCAGATAAAATCACTCAGTTCATATACAGTAGTTCCCTCTGGAGAGATCTGTGCACACTCATGGGGGGGGGGGCTGCTGCTGAGAATGTCCAGAGGCGAATCCAGAGTCCTGAAATGATGACAGAATGTTTATTCAGCTGGGCTCCTCTGAAAAGACAGTGGAATTTCTCAGTAGAAGGGTTGGGAGGGGTGAGAGCGTCTGGTTTACAAAACTTCTACAGGCGTGTTGAGATAAGACAACCTGTCAAGGCCAGTAAGGGAGCCGAATTTCAGATAAACACGATTGTTTTGGGGACAGGCAGAACTTTAATGACATCTACCTTCAGTCTGTGTCGGTCCACTCGCTTCCGAAATGTCCAAATTAAAATGACCATACCAATGGAACGTGCCTGAGAAAATCCCGAGGTCTGATCCATTCAGCCAAAAGTCTGGGTTCTCGAGACATGAACCAAGCCATCGTGTAAGGCATGCAGCCAGGTCCAGAGTTGCTGCCGACGACTTCCTTGATTGTTGATAGACCAGGAACCAGCCAAATCCAAAAAGCAGGAACCAGTTATCATAAATCCAATTAAATAGTCCTTTAGATCCACAGATGACAGCAGAGATAGACACGTCATCAAGTCTTCCAAATCGATGAGATATCCAGCTGTGTGCATGCCTACAGTGCAAATCGGCTCGCCTACAGCCTGTCTTCTCTTTGAAGAAATGTTTTTAGTTGTGTTGAGGGACCAACTGACCAAAATGAAGTCCATAGTTATGATTCGAAAGATTTTGTAGAAGAGAAGCTCTCAGAGAGTTTCACAGACAAGACAAAGCAAATGCAAAGCGGGGACCGAGAGGAGACGTCCGCCCTTGAGAAGAGCAAGTGTTGAAGTAAATCAACATTAATAAAATGTGTCTGAGAAAGGTGAAACACCCACACATGCCTCCATCCTTATTTGCGCCACTCTGCACCCTTGAACAAGGTCCTTGCACCACCATCTACTCCTCCGGGTGCCCTAGATGCTGGTTCTCTGCTCCACACAGAGAGCTTTGGTAGCTCTGTTGTCTGCAGTTGCATCAGGAAGGGCATCTGGCGTGCCAAGTCTTCATGTGAGTTTAAGTTTGCTGTGGTGACTCTTAAAGAAGGAAGCAGCCGAAAGAAGAAGCATAAGAAAAAAAGTGTACCAGCTGAAGACATTGCTGCTGAATACCAGTACAGGTGGTCCCTGACTTACGAGCAAGTTCCGTTCCTACGAGGTGCTCGTAACATGAAATCTCGTATGTCGGAATCTGAAACGCGTGTCGCTCGTAAGTCCGGATTTTTGGTCGTAAGTCGGAAAATGTATGCTAGCGCCACTACAAACACCCGTTTTTCAACACAAACGTACATACTAGTTCATAAACATACACAGAACTTTGTTTACAAACGGTTAGCTAACACACTTTCATCTAAAAACACATACCAGTGCTGTATTTTCTGTATGTTCTGTACAACTTTACTGTTCATTAGTCAGCTCGTAAGTCCAGAACCTCGTAAGTCGATGCGCTCGTAAGTCGGGGAGTACCTGTAATTCTATTTGTTACATGCTTTAGACATAGTGATTAAGGTTGAGGGCAGTTGCAAGTTTAAAAGTCTGGACAATTTAAAAACACGATAAAAACCTTTCATAATACAGTGTAAGAATTCAGATTAGTCAAACAATATCACTAATACTTCACTATAACACAGTATAACACTATAACTTCACTATAACACAGCACAAACAGCCTGCGTTCTGAAATCTAACCATGATATATAAATATTTTATATCATAATTTATATTAAAAAGTTGTGTCAAGTAAATACACAAAACCTTAATGTTTTCTTTAGCCATGGTCTATTTATGTGTGCTAAACAATCTGACATGGCATCTTATTTTGGCTTCAAATGTTGACTAGTTTCATATAAACAGGAAGGAAGTAATGTCTTATCAGTTGCTGCAGACGACCATTGCATGTCTTGGAGAATGAGCTGATGCTGTAAAGCAAATGTTTACACTGTTAATTTTGTGTGTGTGTGTGTGTGTGTTTTTTTAAGTGAAACAAGATAATAATTATAAGAAGATTAGACATAACCTTGAATTTCAATCACACATCACCAACAGCTGGCTCCTGAAATCTACTTGTTGCACCATAGAAAGTGCTGCGATTGGGTATCAAGCGATGTCTTGCAACTACAGTTGTGCAGCAGGTCAGAAGAGTAAAGCAGAACCCACAGATGAACAAGAAGGACACAGCAACCCACATCAGTGTGGTGATAACAAAAGCAAACAGGTAGGTCATCTTGTGGCAAAACCGATCTGTTCCAGAGTAGTTTGGAGGATAAACTGCATAAACCCAAATAGTGCCTAGAAGAATATAAAAAGTACCACACTTCAGGATGCCTCTAAATGCAAAGGATTCCTTGCAAAATCCATGTGAATGATCAGAATTTTTTTTTGTCGTACCTGCTATTAACCATGCAAAGCAAAAGATGTGCAAGGCTGTCATGCAGGCCGAGCTTAGGACATAAACGGCTCCGTCCACGTTGGTGCTATAGGTGAAAATCAGAGAGAGAATGCTGGACGCTCCCAGAACAATCAGGTAAATAGGGATGTGTGGCTGCACAGGACACTGGTGCAAATGTGTGGCCCCTATGAAGAAACCATATAACACATGGATGAAAGGCCCTTCTATGTGCAGAATTAACATTAAAAGCTGACGTATAGAATAAAACCCACCCAGTGCAATGGCTCCTATCATTACCATCCACCAGATAATGTTGACTACAACTACAAAAAAGAAGCAAAGGGTCAACAAACTTAACACTGAAACTGATTTAAGGTGGGGGGAAAACTAGGCTTACCAAGTGTTGCAATCAAAAAAGCACTTTGAGGTCTGAAGTCCATCTTTAGAAATGAGATTTTGATTAGAGTCCAGAAAAGCTGCAGTGTTTACAATTTAAAGGTAATTTCTTTTAAACGAGAGCTAAAACCTCTGCGTGCACTAGGGTTGACAAACTTGACTGCTTTGCTAATATTGTTTGCCGTTTGAGCAGGATGTGAAGTCATGGGTCTCAAGCATTTCTACAACTGTTTTGCAACAGCACCATGCCTCAGGAAACATTGATAAAATCAGAAACCATAATCTAATACAAACTATTAACACGACTAAAGGTTTTAAACTAAGTACAAGTGGAATTAGATAAATCAGCACATTTTACAGGCTGACAGTCAAACATAGGACCAAACTCAATGTATTCAATTTTAAAAAATGACAGGAAGCCAAAATGCAAAACCCACAAATACAACTTTTTCTTGGCTCACCTGAGATGAGTCATTTTATTATTTTCACCGTGCAGTATGTGTACGCTGTAGACTAGTTGGAAATATGATTGAGCCACCCATCTCTTATCTTTACCCACAACATGCATGTTCGGCTGCCTTCAGGTCCAGAGGCCTCATGTATCAAAGCAACTTTAATACTGAAAATTTGTGTAAGGACAAAAATGTGTGTTCAGTTTTCACACAATACTGTATTCAGATTTATCAAACCATGTGTAAGCACGTTTCTGCTCACCTTTTCTTCATTCTTCTGAATGAATGTGGAACTGAGCTCACAAAGCACCTGCACTGACACGCCGTTTAAATAGATGCAAATATTTTTTTGCATGTGGGATTCTTGGTGTTAAAAAAAAAAAAGTTTAGATGCACCAAAACAAACTGAAAATTTAATGGAATGTAAGTTAGACATTTTTAAATTAGTGGTTTGTAAAAATGTTTGCCACACGTGACTGATAGTTGGATGTGTTCCTTAATTTTTCATGTGTCTGGGCAAACACACAAGCTCCCTGAGCACATTGAGGACCACTTGGAGCAACATCAGATGTGCACACTGTGGTCACACACCATAGTATCATACCTGTTCAAAACCTGGAATCATAGCAAGTTACATGGCTTATTAAAATAATCAAATTACAGCAGCAGTTTCCATTAGTTTACTTTAAGTGATTTGGCCCACTTGAAAAAGACAATAAGCTTATTGTTCAGGAGATGTGTATGAGAGTACTATATGTACTATATGTGAGAGTCCTGCTTTGGCCACGGGAAGAATCCCGCTTTTGTCTGGGTGAAGGCTGCTGCTCTGGAAGATGGTTAGTAACACAGCGCCATTGGTGTCAGAAGCATGTTTGTAATGGGGGGATATGGGGGAGTCTGGGGGGGATCCTCCCCCAGAAAATTTTGAATAAAGTAGATGCCATCTCCTTCATTCTGGTGTATTTTAATGGGTTGTTAAATATTTTACAAGTAAACACTTGATTCAATAACTATTTGAGTTAATGGCACAAGACCAGACCAACAGCTCTCGTGTGAATAGAGCATGCTCTACTTCTCTCATGCATCCTAGTCACAGTCTAAGAAACACAGGGTAGCCCAAGTTAAGTTTTCAGGGGGAAAAAAACCACTAGCCAATATGAAAATATAATAATCACTCCTTACCAATGGCCTAGCACAGCATTATGATCCTCATTTGTGTTTATTAGTATGTTTATGTTTATGTTTATTAAATTTGTTCATTTTTTTACAAAAGAAACACAATATAAGACAATCCCATTAATGATACGTACACAATGTAAAAAAATGAAAGGAAGCAGAAAGAAGAATAAATCTTATTATATCTGCCCCTTTTTTCAAACAATCAGATTAAACAATAATAATATTTCACCAGTAGTACAAAATGACTAACTCTTTCTAATTTTCTAATACTAATACGTAACTAATAATCGATACAAAACACATTAATAATATTTCACCAGTAGTACAAAATGACTAATTCTTTCTAATTTTCTAATACTAATACATAATTAAAAATTGATACAAAGCACATTAATAATCTTCCACCAGTAGTACAAAATGACTAACTCTTTCTAATTTTCTAATACTAATACATTACTAATAAATAATACAATACACATTATGCTAATTCATATATATTTTTTCAACAAATTCCTTTTGATCATTTTTTTAAATGTAAACAGTGACTTGGCATTTTTAACTACATTCTCCAAGCCATTCCATAATCTAATTCCCTGGATTGAGGTAGAACGTCCCTTCAAGCTAGTTCTGAATTGTGGTTTTACAAACATCTCTGTCCCCTTAAGATTATAACAACTTTGTCTTTTAACAAAGTGCATTTGGATATTTAAAGGTAATTTGTTGTTCTGAGCCCTATACATAATTGATAAAATATTATAATCAACCAAATCATGGAACTTCAATAATTTCAGTTGATAAAATAATGTACTGGATGGATGACAGTAATGTTTTCTAGTGATAATTCTTACAGCTCTTTTCTGTAATACAAAAATAGGCTTTGTGATTGTTTTACACGCTTTCCCCCAAACATCAATACAATAGATTAAGTGTGGAACAATGATTGTGTTATACAACAAATACAGAGCTTTATCATTCAATAGGTCTCTGACCTTGTATAGTACTGCAATCGATTTAGCTATTTTTATTCTTACAGAATTTATGTGTTGTTTCCATGTCAGTTTGTCATCAATAATAACACCCAAAAACTTCACCTCACTCACTCTACAAATCTCAACACCCTCAATTTTGAGTGGAACATCAACAGTTTTCTTTTTATTACTGAATATCATGTAATTAGTTTTTTCTAGATTTAATGATAATTTATTGATTTTAAACCAAGTTTGTATTTTGGTAAATTCTGTCTTTATCAATTCCAACATTTGTTCTATATCTTCACCTAAACAGAAAAAAGTGGTATCATCAGCAAAAAGTATACATTTAAGGAGTCCTGACACATTTACCAAGTCATTCACATATAAAATAAATAGCTTTGGTCCAAGCACAGAGCCCTGGGGAACTCCACATGTGATATTACAGAGGTCAGATCTTACATCATTTATTTGTACAAATTGTTTCCTATCTTTCAAATAGCTAGATACCCACTGTAATGCTGGTCCTCTAATACCATATTTGTTCAGTTTTTCAAGGAGAATGGTGTGATCAATAGTATCGAATGCTTTTTTTAAATCAACAAAAATACTGACACAGTATTGTTTTTGATCGACAGCAGTAGTTATTTGTTCCATTAATTCCATGAGAGCCATTGATGTAGAGTTTTTAGCTCTGAACCCATATTGACTATTGCTTAGAATATTTTGTTTGTCTATAAATTGATCTAGTCTGTTCACAAAAAGTTTTTCAAGAATTTTAGAAAACTGTGGTAACAAGGATATAGGTCTATAATTGTTGAACACACATTTATCACCATTTTTAAAAAGAGGAACTACCTTAGCTACTTTCATATTATCTGGAAATATTCCTGTTGAAAATGATAAGTTACATATATATGTAAACGGCTCAATAACATGGCTCATTATATCCTTTACAAACATCATATCCATGTCCACCCAGTCCTTTGATCTCTTGTCTGTAAGATTTTTTACTACTTTCATTATTTCCTCTTCGTTAGTTCCATTTAGAAAAATACTGCTTGTACAGCCTGTAATTGTGTGGCTCACATTATTATTTACTTTTGGTATTTTAGCTGCAAGGCTTGATCCAACATTCACAAAATACTGATTAAATCCATTGACAATTTCATTTTCATCATAAACCTCATCTTTTTCTTTTACAAAATATTTTGAAATACTAGTTTTTGCTTTATGATTCTTCATAACACTATTCATTACTCGCCATGTTGCTTTCATATCACCATTACTTTTATCTAATAATTTACTATAATATTCTTTCTTATGTTTCCTTATAATCCCTACTAATTTATTTTTATACTTTTTATATTTTTCTTCAGCGTTTTGACTTCGCAATTTCAAGAAACACGAATACAAATAATTCTTTTTTTTACAAGCATTTCTCAACCCTTTTGTCATCCATGGTTGGTCAACAATTTTTCTCTTTGTGTAATTTGTTTGTACACAATTTTTTTCATACAGAGTTTCCAAGATATTCATAAACTCATCATATGATCTGTTCACATCATCAACATACACTTTATTCCAGTCTTGTTTATCTAGATCCTCTTTTAATTTTTCCATAACTTTTTTTGATGTGTTTATGATCTTTTTCTTTGCGTTAACTTCTTTTGTGATACTTTGATCATTTTTATAGATTGTGAAAACTGGTAAATGATCACTTAAGTCGGTCGTTAAGATACCACCTATCACCTCTCCGTCTGTTATATTTGTGAAAATATTATCAATTATTGTGGCACTATGAGTTGTAATTCTTGTTGGCTTGGATATCAATGGATACATATTTAAACTGTACATTGAATTTATAAATGTACTGATGTTATTTGAATCTGTTTTATTTCCCATATCAATGTTAAAGTCTCCACACAGAAAAACTTTTTTATTAAAACTCTTCTCCAATAGCTCCAGGATTTTATCAGTGAATATTTCTATATTTGATCCTGGTGATCTATATACACAACTTATTATTATGTTTTTATCATTTTTGTTTATTATTTCTATTGTTATCATTTCCATAAGATTATCAACTATTATTGACATTTCATTATTTAGTTTACATTTTAATTCATTTTTAACATATAAAGCGACACCACCGCCTCTCTTATTATTTCTGTTCATGTGAAATAATTCATACCCTTCAATGTGAATATTACTTGTGTTATCGTCATTGAGCCATGTCTCTGACAGTGCTATTATCGTAAAAGTTCTATTTAACTGTTTTAAGTAATCTGTTATGTTGGATATATTTGCATTTATACTTCTGCTGTTAATGTGAATAATAGAGAGAACTCCATTTGTTATATTGATGTCATTAAATTGCTCTTCATTGTAGTATTCGCTATCTTTTATTACTGGAAAAAAGTTAGCATCAATAACATCATTAACATTATATATTTTAGGTTCTGAGTCTTCGTATGTTGTCATGTTTTAATGTATTTGATGTATTTGTTCATTTCAGTTGTTTCATTGATTTGTACTTTGTCCTCCTCTGTGCTCCTCTAGATCCTTCAGTTCTTTTATCATTTTAGGGTTAGCCCCTACATGTGTTTTGATAAAGATGTTTCCATTTCTTGTCCACGTTGATGCTATTTTGTGTTGGCTTCTTAGCCACCTTGCTTCCTTTGCAATTCTTCCGTTTTTTTTTGTTAGATGTTCATTTATGTACGTTTTTGTTCCCTTCAGTAGGTGTGATTGATTAATTACATAGTTTCTAAACTTCCTGCTAACGAATTCGACAACTACCGACGGTTTGGTATTTGGTGATTTACTGGGCAGGGTGTAACAGAACTAGTAGTAACAGAATTAGTAGCTTAAAATACCTAATTCAAACTCCAGTAATGGGCTAGGTCTACTGTAACCTTACCCAACATGGATGGAATTGTGGAGGTAGTGAAGTTCACAGCATTACCTGAGGCATTTAGTGTTGCATTTATGCTTTATCAGCCAACAATAAGGCAAATAAGACAGGAACAATTTAAGCAACTAGAAACTGCAGTGGATGTTTCATGCAACAGAGCGACACGGCAAGAATTCACAATGAAATTCAGTATGTAGGAGTAAATTTACATTACACAACTTATGAAACTTTTCGGCTTTTCCTTCTTCAGTGGTCTCCACAGTGAGTCATACTCCCATCTTATTCTGTCCTCTGCATCCTCTATCCAACTACCTCTGTGTCCTCGTACTGCATCCATACATCTCTTTGGCCTTCCGTCTTATTCCTGGCAGTTGCATTTCTGACATAATCCTACAAATATACCCACTGTCCCTCCTACAGACATGTCCAGACCATCTCAGTCTGGCCTCTAACTTAATCTACCCTTTCTAACTTCAACCTGTGCTGCACCTCATCTCATTCCTTCTAGTCACTCTTGAGAACCTCGACATCTTCATTTCAGCCTTTTCCAGTTCTTTCAATCCCACCGTCTCCAGACCACACAACATAGCTGGTCAGTCTTAAACTTCCTTTGGATCATCCAGATTACACAGCAGTAGCAATACAGTTTGCTATCACTGAACGTCTTACAAGTCATGAGATTAGCTTACATTACCGCCTTTGACGTCATACAGCTGTACTTAGTAATCCACAATGCCAAATTTTATTCCTCGGTATGCGATGAAATATGCAAAGCTTGGAAAAGCACTAGCAGCCAAGTTTACTTGTAAATTGCATGTCAAAGCCCTAACTCCATAAGTTGCAGATTGACGAGAATGAATGTTTTACCTTTTATTTCATTGAATTTACCTTTTCGTTAACGTCCGTGGTCACTACACAAGTTATGCGACAAGCCATTCACCCATTCATGCGCTACATAGACTGTAAAGACCACTGTGCTCAGGTTGAGATTATAAAGCGGGAGTTAAAATGTTTTACTTGGGGCATTTACCCATATGGTTATCCAGTGACGCACAGAGGATGTGTGAGCAGTCACGTTGTGGTGGGCCTCGTCGCCGGCAGTCACGTTGTGGTGGGCCTCGTCGCCGGCAGTCACGTTGTGGTGGGCCTCGTCGCCGGCAGTCACGTTGTGGTGGGCCTCGTCGCCGGCAGTCACGTTGTGGTGGGCCTCGTCGCCGGCAGTCACGTTGTGGTGGGCCTCGTCGCCGGCAGTCACGTTGTGGTGGGCCTCGTCGCCGGCAGTCACGTTGTGGTGGGCCTCGTCGCCGGCAGTCACGTTGTGGTGGGCCTCGTCGCCGGCAGTCACGTTGTGGTGGGCCTCGTCGCCGGCAGTCACGTTGTGGTGGGCCTCGTCGCCGGCAGTCACGTTGTGGTGGGCCTCGTCGCCGGCAGTCACGTTGTGGTGGGCCTCGTCGCCGGCAGTCACGTTGTGGTGGGCCTCGTCGCCGGCAGTCACGTTGTGGTGGGCCTCGTCGCCGGCAGTCACGTTGTGGTGGGCCTCGTCGCCGGCAGTCACGTTGTGGTGGGCCTCGTCGCCGGCAGTCACGTTGTGGTGGGCCTCGTCGCCGGCAGTCACGTTGTGGTGGGCCTCGTCGCCGGCAGTCACGTTGTGGTGGGCCTCGTCGCCGGCAGTCACGTTGTGGTGGGCCTCGTCGCCGGCAGTCACGTTGTGGTGGGCCTCGTCGCCGGCAGTCACGTTGTGGTGGGCCTCGTCGCCGGCAGTCACGTTGTGGTGGGCCTCGTCGCCGGCAGTCACGTTGTGGTGGGCCTCGTCGCCGGCAGTCACGTTGTGGTGGGCCTCGTCGCCGGCAGTCACGTTGTGGTGGGCCTCGTCGCCGGCAGTCACGTTGTGGTGGGCCTCGTCGCCGGCAGTCACGTTGTGGTGGGCCTCGTCGCCGGCAGTCACGTTGTGGTGGGCCTCGTCGCCGGCAGTCACGTTGTGGTGGGCCTCGTCGCCGGCAGTCACGTTGTGGTGGGCCTCGTCGCTATCAGCAATCACTTCAGCAGTGTCCTTGTACACTGAAAGTTCACATTTTATATGGTTACAAGTCATCTCAAGTCACCTGGCTTTTATGAAACTTAAGTTGTCAGTTTTTGGTAACCTGGACAATTTTCTCAACTCAGCCTTCCAAATTTCAGAAACTTTACCTTTACGAAGTTGAGACAACCTGGTCTCCATTGACTGAACTTCAGATATGGCTTTAAGAGGAATCTCCTTTGGCAACAGGCCTACATTCACATAGGAAGCCAAATTAGTCCTCAAACAGTTTTTTTGGTTAACTTGAGTTTACTGATCTTACCGTTCTGAATCACCCAATCCCCATATTCCATCTCAATTGGCAAGCCAGACCCTGGGAACATAGTGGTTTAGAAGCTGGTTGTCCTTTTTTTTTTCTTTTTCTTAAAGCATTTTACAGAGTTTGAACCAAGAATTAAAAAAAAAAAAACCATTTGCAACATTGCTTAATTTTCAGTAAGTTTCATAAGCCCAGTAGTGTTTAGTTTAATTTAGCATCATACTCAAACATTGCGAAGGTTAGTTGCCTTTAAATTCGCATGCTGACATTGATTCAGAAATTTGAAGAGTACATTTATTCAAACATTATGGTAAACACAGTGACCCCAACTCAATTGCCACCAGATTCAAAAGGAGTTAACACTAACCTTGTCTGAGGAACGCAGCCACCACACAAATAATCAGGATCCAATTGCCTCCCATGGTTCCTGACACCAACTGAACGAGTGTGCTCTATCTGGGTTTTAAACAAACCTCAAGCTGTAGTTTTCACAGCTGCAGCTCATCTGCTCTGATTAGTGTTCTCTTTTTTTTTTAAAGTAAATTAGTGTTCACCAAAACAAATATCAAAGAAACGGATTTGGGTGGAAAATAAACAAATTAGCGGGTAGAAAATAAAGAATTTGCACAGCTTATTCCAACTAGTGTTATCTCACCCTGGTTAATTCCAGAAAGTAAAGTTGATATGAAAATACTAGAAATGAAAAGAGAATGGAATGTAAATGAAATAGGGGTGAAAACCAGCAAATACATTAGAGAATCATATTATAATTACATGGAAATTTACACAGATGGCTCAAAAAATACAAAGGGGTGGGTGGGAATAGGAGTTTATATCCCAGAATTTGAAGTTTGTATTTCCAAAAGGATATCAGATCAACTTTCAATATACACAGCAGAGATGGTGGCAGTTATATTTAGCTTACAATGGATTGAGGAGGTTAGACCTGATAGGGTGGTGATATGCACTGATTCAAAGGCTGTCATAGAAAGTATGCAGTCTAAAGGAAACAACAGGAAAGACCTTCTTTTGGAAATACAGCACACCTTATTCCGGTTACACAGAGGTGGAATTGATGTACAGTTTTGTTGGGTGCCAGCACACGAGGGGGTGGAAGGTAATGAAAGAGCAGATAAACTTGCTAAAAAAGCGTTGAAAGGTGAAATAACAGTTAATGTAACATTAGGGAAAGGGGAGGGTAAGTCAATTATTAAAGGAAAAGGAAAAGAAAAATGGCAGAAAAGATGGAATGAAGACAAGAAAGGAAGAAGATTATTCAAAATTCAAAACTCAGTTACAATAAATAATTATAGAGAAAGATGTACTGTAGAAGAAAAGAGGTGATAGTAATGAGAATGAGGGTAGGCCATACACTTCTAAATGATACAATGTTCATGATGGGGAAACGGAATGACAGTAGATGTGTGGAATGTGGGGACTCAGAAAGTGTAGAACATGTACTGATGGAGTGCACGAAATATACAAATGAAAGGGACAGATTGAAAAGAAAAGACAAAGAGGCAGGGAGAGTTTGGAGTATGGGAGGAATTTTAGGAACTGAAGGGGATAGAGATAAAATAAAAGATGTTAGAAAAGACCTGGATTATTGAGCATGCATCAGGGTATGTTAGAAAAGAGTTGTTCATTTATCTACATAACATTAATATTAAAAGTAGGATATAGGAAAAGGAGGCCATGAGCTACACACTCTTGCTCAGTAGGTGGCGGTATGCACATGAACGTTGTTTGCAATCCGCCATTAAACTAAACAAAGAAGAAGAAGTGTTCAAATCTGGATATTATTTGATGAGCATAAGATCTACCTTTCATTCTTTTGTTTCTTAATTATTTTCCATTAGAGATGTTTTTGACAATGTTGTCGTATATTGGCTCTCTTATTAGAAGACTGACATGTATAAGAGTCTTGTGAAAAACAAAACCTGTTTACTGTATATGTAAATTTTACAGTTATAGAAATAATCAAGATGTAAGAAAAACTGTGATTAAATTGGCAACTACTTGCTTAAAACCCTATGTATATACTGTATAATAATAATAATTAATTAATTTATAACGCACTTTTCATTAATAAAAATCTCAAAGTGCTAG
>JBBPBX010000735.1:7684-60211 GCA_038048925.1 Garcialebias charrua | reverse complement strand
GCTCAGTTAATATTAGTGTGCTAGAATAACAGGTGTGCATTTTGTGTGGATCAGACCTGCAGTTGAAGTCGTACCACAAACCACTGCAGCACCTGCGAATCTGGACAGAAATTGTGACGGACTTGACAGTGCTGGATCCTCAAAGAGAGACGCCTCAGCTCTTTCTTCGCAGGGACGTACGACTCCCACTTGAAATAGAAAAAAAGGTACCCCCGGGGTCAAAAATAAACTTGTATGTTCACATTTACCCTGTTGGATAAGTCAGAAAACGTCTTGAATACTACTTACTGCTTTAATAAAGGTGGAAGATCCGCTGGCGATTCTCATCCTGTTCGACGAGGCCCGTCACTGCCTGCTGAAGGGTTTCTTTCCAGCACCGGACAGCAAACTGATCACGCTGGCCAGCCTCCTCCTGCAGATCATTTATGGCAACTATGAGAGCAAGAAGCACAAACAAGGCTTCCTTAAGTAAGACTTTTTGTTTTAAATACCTGTCACATTAACATCCATTGTGATAAAATTAACCTTTTCCTGGTATGTAAGGTTTAATATGGAAGGGTCATCCATGAAATAATAATTTTTGAATTTATATTGTACAAACGTGATAAGTATGTAGTAAAAACGTGACATTATGTAGTAAAAACGTGATATTATGTAGTAAAAACGTGATAAGTATGTAGTAATAACGTGATAATTATGTAGTAAAAACGTGATATTATGTAGTAAAAATGTGATATTATGTAGTAAAAGCGTGATTTTATGTAGTAAGAACGTGATATTATGTAGTAAAAACATGATAAGTATGTAGTAAAAACGTGATATTATGTAGTTAAAAACGTGATAAGTATGTAGTAAAAACGTGATAAGTATGTAGTAAAAATGTGATATGTAGTAAAAACGTGATAAGTATGTAGAAAAAACGTGATATTATGTAGTTAAAAATGTGATTAGTATGTAGTAAAAACGTGATAAGTATGTAGTAAAAATGTGATAAGTATGTAGTAAAAATGAGATGGATAAGTATTTACGGTAGTAAAAACGTGATGAGTATGTAGTAAAAACATGATATGATATCATGTTTGTACAATATACTTATCACGTTTTTACGACATACCTATCACGTTTGTACAATATAATATCACGTTTTTACGACATACTTATCATGTTTTTACTACATAATATCACATTTTTACTACATACTTATCACGTTTTTACTACATACTTATCACGTTTTTACTACCGGTACATACTTATCACGTTTTTACTACATACTCATCACGTTTGCACAATATAATTTCAAAAATGATTATTTCATGGATGAAAGCAATACCCTTCCGTAGTTTAATAAATACATTTCTTGTTTACTTAAACGAAAGAAGATGATGTTTGTTTTATTCAACAGTGAGGAAAACTTGAAATCAATCGTTCCGATACTAAAGGTAAAAAGCAAAGCGTACCACTGGACCAACAGGATTCTTCATGAATACAAGGTAGCTTTAATTTAATATTTTGAATAAAATCCCACTCCTGCTCGGCATAATTTGAATCCCATTTGTTTAACAGGCCCTGAGCACCAGTGAGGGAGTGAGCAAAGAGATGCACCACCTGCAGAGACTCTTCTTACAGAACTGCTGGGACATCCCCACCTACGGAGCGGCTTTCTTCACGGGACAGGTCTACACTAAGGCCAGCGCAAGCAACCACAAAGTCATCCGTGTGTACGTGGGGGTCAACACGAAGGGGCTGCACCTCATGAACATGGAAACCAAGGTATCTTCATCCCGTCAGATTTTTCTCTTTTATATACAAAAACTTGTTGAACAGTTTTTAAATTTATTCATTTTCAGTTAAAATTGAACAATAAAAAAACCCACACATAATTTACAAAGAAAATGAAAGGCAGCAGAAAGAAGAAAAAAATCTTATAACATCTGCTCTTTTTTAAACAAAAAAGAAAATACACATGAAATAAAATACATTCAAACATAAATAGTCTTCAAATAACATAACAAGCCAAAACCGACTCCATGCCAAAACAACCGATCCACTGAAAATATTCTAAACAATTTCATATTTCTTCAATAAACTAATTTTTACCATTTTCTTAAACAAAAACATTGAGGAAGCTTTTTTACAATTACAGTATTATCCAAAACATTCCACAGTTTTATTCCTTGAACTGATGTGCATCGTTCCTTTGAGTTTGTTCGAATTTTTGGTTTCACAAACATTTCTAGTCTTTTTAATTTATAATTAATGACTCTCTTAATAAAATAAGATTGAACATTTCAAGGTAAATAATTTGTAGGAGCTCTGTACATAACCTGAAGAATTCCATAGTCAACCAATTCATAAAACTTTAATAAATTTAATTGATGAAACAATATGTTAGATGGGTGAGTGTAATGCTTTCCTGTGATGATTCTTATTGCTCTTTTCTGTAAAATAAAAATAGAATTTGTAGATGTTTTACATGCCTTCCCAAACTTCAACACAATAAGTCAAATATGGAAGAACTATAGCATTATACAATATAAGTAGTGCTTTATCATTAAATAATTATTTTGCCTTATATAATACAGCAATAGATCTGGCTATCTTTGTTCTCAAATAATTAAGATGAGATTTCCAGGTCAGGTTCTCATCAATAACTACACCCAAAAATTTCACCTCTTTCACTCTACAAATGTTATTACCATTAACTTTAAATGAAGCATCAACTGTGATTTTTCTATTGCTAAATACCATATAATTAGCCTGGTTGAAACCATACCCTGTGCTTCACTTCGCTTCACACAAGGGTCTGGAATTTTCCCATTGAAAACCGTTTCTTGCTGGAGGCGTTGGCCTCTGATTAGGAACAAAACCATTGGATAATTTGAACAGGGAAACCATTCTGCTCCCTCCCCTCAGCCACCCCCCTCTGCTGAAGTTCAGCAGCTGAACTTGACTGACAACTGCTCCGCCCCCTCTGCAGCGTTTCTCTTGCTGCGCAAATTCTGTGTTTATATCATATGTTATAAAACGTTTTAATACAATAAAATCAAACCATGGATCGCTGGTCCAGCTCACCAAAACACCAGAAAATCTGATGGGACTCGCTCAGCAACTAAAACCCGAGTTTATTTCTCGTGACAACCTGAGGCATTTCCGTGTTCATTTTACAGCAACGAATTGAGCCTGCTGTCTCTCTCATTTTACTCAGCAGGAGGGTGGAGGAGAAGGAGCGATTACTTAACTTTTGGGGGAAAAAACCAAAAGAAAACTCCAGATAAGGGATTAAGAAGGGGAAATTAATAAATTTGTGTCACATATCTGCATCGCTTTGCATCTTTTGAATGAGAACATGCCGCTGCTCGCTGACTGAGCGCTGGCAGAGCCTTTTATAGGGCTCTGCGCGCTGGGACAGGTGGGGGCGTGGGTTAGGGTCCAAAACTCCGCCCCTTCTGTTCTCTGATTGGTCCGAACAAAAATCTACTGGACAAATCCTTGTGGGCGGGTAAAGTCCCAGACTGTGCAGTGAAGGGAAATGAGAATTGAGCGGAGCTGTGCAGGAAGGCGAGGGCCAGGCTACCATATAATTTGTTTTTTCCAAATTTAGCGATAATTTATTAAGCCCAAACCAAGTCTGTATTTTTACAAACTCTGTTTCCATCCTTTCCAGCATTCAATCAAAAATTTTCCCCAAACAAACAAACAAACAAACAAACAAACAAACAAAAAAAAGCCCCGAGAGAATACATTTTGTAGAAATTAAATCATTTTATTCTTTTGCCTCTCGCAGGTTCTTCTCATCAGTTTAGAATATGGCACGTTCATGTGGCAGCTTGGACACGCGGACCAGTACTTCCAGATACACAGCGGTGACAACAAAATGAACTTCATTGTGCACACAAAGCAGGTAATGAAACTTTTGTGGGTTAAAGTTTTGAGAATTGTTTAAATTTCATGGTTTACAATGCTGTTCAATAGTTTTAATCCCTCTCTCTTCTCTTTATTTTTACTTTCAAGGAGCCCAAATTTTTTGTAGTCTTTAAAATTGGTTTAATGAATAAGATTATATAGCAACAACAAATTCTGGCTCATTGAAAGCAAACTACAAAGACAAGAGGGATGGCTTTGGTAGAGTACAAGAAGTCTAACCCCTTATTTTATTTTATTTTTCAAGAATAATTGAATTTGTGTATGCTGTGTAGTAAAACAAAATTTAGCTGGCTTTAATCTCTTGTTTATAATTTAATTTTAGTCGGGCCTTATTGTGAAGCTTTTAATGAAACTGAGTGGACATATGACGCCGAGCGAGAAAGGCCCAACGGATAAATACGCCTACGGCTGAGAACTTCCAAAGAAACCACATCTGCCAAAGACGTGACCGCAGGTTCTTCACACTGACCATCCTCATCATCAGACTGCAGGACTTTCAGATCACAGCTTCTCCACAGAAATGCCTCATTTTGTATAACAAGCTCATTGATATCTGTTGTGACTTATCTTTGTGTATTTTGATAAGTCATATATTTTGATCTGTGTAAATATGTTTTATTATTTAATGTTTAATAAAAAAAGATTTATGAAAAAAAAAAAATTGTCAGGAATTGTCCAACTTCATAAGCTATTATAAGTTCTTTTTTTTATTTGTGGCTTATTAGTAAGCTTAATTTTATAATTTTCACAATATTTTTAACATTGAATATGCTCCACTAACAAATAAACAAATTGCATATAACCTTTTTTAACTGCAGTTTTTACAAGCTAACAAGTGCCTTCTTGTATGAACCATTAACAACAAATGGATAAATCTGAAATAGATTACAAATCTTATTACAAAAAGTAGAAAACATGACATTGCTGCAAAAACTTAGCATCAATTTCTTAGTTTTATAATTTTCACAATATTTTTAACATTGAATATGCTCCACTAACAAATAAACAAATTGCATATAACCTTTTTTAACTGCAGTTTTTACAAGCTAACAAGTGCCTTCTTGTATGAACCATTAACAACAAATGGATAAATCTGAAATAGATTACAAATCTTATTACAAAAAGTAGAAAACATGACATTGCTGCAAAAACTTAGCATCAATTTCTTAGTTTTATTTTCCACGTATCGCAAATTTATGACAGATTTTCATATTTAAACATGAAAACATCTGATAGTATGATTTCAAGTCCCCCCTACAGTGAACCATTCATTCATTCAACCTTTATTTATACAGGCTAGCCTCGTTGAGTCACAGGGACTCATTTACAAGAGGGACCTGTCTCACTCACACCAAACAACCATCCACTCTCACACTCACACCTAGGGTCAATTTAGAGTCACCAATCAGCCTAACAAGCATGTTTTTTGGTCTGTGGGAGGAAACCGGAGTACCCGGAGGAAACCCACGCATGCACGGGGAGAACATGCAAACTCCACCCAGAAAGGCCCCGGACCGGGATTTGAACCGGCAACCTTCTCGCTGAGAGGCAGCAGCTCTACCAGTTGTGCCACCGTGCCNAAAAGATTTATGAAAAAAAAAAAATTGTCAGGAATTGTCCAACTTCATAAGCTATTATAAGTTCTTTTTTTTATTTGTGGCTTATTAGTAAGCTTAATTTTATAATTTTCACAATATTTTTAACATTGAATATGCTCCACTAACAAATAAACAAATTGCATATAACCTTTTTTAACTGCAGTTTTTACAAGCTAACAAGTGCCTTCTTGTATGAACCATTAACAACAAATGGATAAATCTGAAATAGATTACAAATCTTATTACAAAAAGTAGAAAACATGACATTGCTGCAAAAACTTAGCATCAATTTCTTAGTTTTATTTTCCACGTATCGCAAATTTATGACAGATTTTCATATTTAAACATGAAAACATCTGATAGTATGATTTCAAGTCCCCCCTACAGTGAACCATTCATTCATTCAACCTTTATTTATACAGGCTAGCCTCGTTGAGTCACGGGGACTCATTTACAAGAGGGACCTGTCTCACTCACACCAAACAACCATCCACTCTCACACTCACACCTAGGGTCAATTTAGAGTCACCAATCAGCCTAACAAGCATGTTTTTTGGTCTGTGGGAGGAAACCGGAGTACCCGGAGGAAACCCACGCATGCACGGGGAGAACATGCAAACTCCACCCAGAAAGGCCCCGGACCGGGATTTGAACTGGCAACCTTCTCGCTGAGAGGCAGCAGCTCTACCAGTTGTGCCACCGTGCTGCCCAATACCATACCAGCTTTAACACCGCTGTCCTCCCTGTAAGTGTTTTCATGTGAAAATTAAGACTTTTTCCAATCTCCAGAAACTTGATAAGAATTTTATGACAGCACAAAAAGATTTACCGGTAGTCATTGCAAATATGACAGTAGAATATAAAAGTAATGACCTTGTAATTAAAAATGGAGCTATTTTACATTTGTAATTGTGTTTAAATTCAGTTCATTCAAGAATGAGTGAAGCTGGAGGATCATGCAGACTCAACACTTTTTAGAAACATTTTCACTGCCATGTTTAAATCTTTCACCTTAATGTTGCTGACAATTGTCCTGGTTGTTGTTTAATGTTTAATACTCCTGTGAAGGACATTTTCCAATATCACTGACTATGTAAACAGTGACAATACAGACATTTGATCTCTTCTTAATTTAAAAGTAAAATATTGAAGTGTTCAAAAGAAAATAAATGACAGTTACCTTCAAAAAGCAAAATTAAACTGATACGAATGAGCAAATAGCTACAGAACTGAGAAATAATGCAATTTTAAAAGACTTTCAACTTTTGGCACAATCTACATCCCATTTATGTGGTCAAAGGATATTAACTTTTTATTCCAATATTATATATGCTGAGGTAAAATGTCCTGATTTCATAACTAATATGTGCAAATATTTCATTTAACTGTCAATAATTTGACGTACACAGTACAAAAATAAATAATGCATGTAGCTTAAACCCAACTTTCAGTGATTTTTTTTTTTTTCATTCATTCATTCAACCTTTATTTATACAGGCTAGCCTTCGGCTCGACAGCATTAGGTTGAGCTTTTACTATATTGTGTTTTTTTTAAGTGTTAGCCAAATAAAGCTTGTTTAGTAAACAAAAAGTTTATAAAATTGATTAACGGACAGTGAGTGACCATCTTACTAGCGTGACGTCATATAGCAAGACATCGCTTCAGATATCGCCAGCCAATCAGAGTCTGAGTTGCTTGACGGACAAGTTCCTAACAGCCAATCAAAATCCAAGAGTAGTCAGGCGGGGGGCGGGGGCAGGCTTTAAACTGACAGGTAGAAATGGCCGCTAACCTGAGTTTTACATAGTGGGACAGTGATAAGACTCGACTGAGGTCCCGTTTTTTATTTCATTCTGTTCCACCTCTCGTGTAAGGACAATCGTTTTGTTGCAGTGGTGTAAAACTGTAATGTCGACGCAGTTTTACCAGATGGGTACCAAGCTGCTCGGAGACGCTGTCGGTGAATTAAACGACAGTTTAACCTCAGTGATTCTTGCAGGTTTGTTCTTCACCCTGACAGTCGGTTATGTCTCCAAACGGCTGCTCAGAGAGGCCTCTGACAACAACCTGGTAATTCAATCAATTTTGAATTCATTAAGTGTTGACTATAATGCTAGTTTGTAGTCATATTTAGTTGTAATCTTCTTTGCTTTCACAGAATTCTCCTCCTTACATACCCTCCAGCATCCCTTTCCTTGGACATGCCATTGCGTTTGGGAAAAGCCCCATTGAATTTCTTGAACATGCTTATGAAAAGGTAAGTTTCAATGTTCTAAAACTCAATATATTAATTGATTTCAAACATAAGATTATCTGATAGAGACATCCAGGTCCTGAAGCAGCAAAGCATTCCCATACCATCGTGCTACCACCACTGTGTTTGTCTGTTAGTACAATGCAGAGTTAGTTTTATGCCAGATGTAACGACACACCTTCCAAAAGGTTATATGCTTATAGGGCTTGTCAAATTGCAGCGTGTTTTCCCCTAAAGTTTTGAAAATAATAAAGATGTTTTTTTTTGCAAAATTGAGACAAAGCTTTTTGTTATTTTGGGTCAGCAGTGGTTTTGTCACATGAAGGTCATAAAAATTGACCTTGGTAAGTGAGACCTGTGGTGCTTTAGTTCGTATGTGTCAAACTCGAGGCCCGGTGACCAAATGTGGCCCTCGTTGACATCTTATCTGGCCCCCAAGATGATATGTTAAACGTAAAATTACTTGGATATTTTCAGTAATGCAGCAGAAAAATCAAATGAGAACAATCAAACTCTTGTTGAGAAACCTGCAACCAAGAAGAAATGTTGGGTATCCAACTTGAGATAACGTAGATTCTGAAATTAGCCCTTCGTTTGAAAAAGGTTTTAATTTTGGCCCCCTAAGTGAGTTTGACACCTGCTTTAGATGGTAATCTGGGTTCTTTTGTGACATCTGGATGAGGTGGTGATGGTAATCTGTGTTCTAGTGACCTCTGGATGAGGCGGTGATGGTAATCTGGGTTCTTTTGTGACCTCTGGATGAGGCGGTGATGGTAATCTGGGTTCTTTTGTGACATCTGGATGAGGTGGTGATGGTAATCTGGGTTCTAGTGACCTCTGGATGAGGCGGTGATGGTAATCTGGGTTCTTTTGTGACCTCTGGATGAGGCGGTGATGGTAATCTGGGTTCTTTTGTGACCTCTGGATGAGGCGGTGATGGTAATCTGGGTTCTTTTGTGACCTGGATGAGGCGGTGATGGTAATCTGGGTTCTTTTGTGACCTCTGGATGAGGCGGTGATGGTAATCTGGGTTCTTTTGTGACCTCTGGATGAGGCGGTGATGGTAATCTGGGTTCTTTTGTGATCTCTGGACGAGGCGGTGATGGTAATCTGGGTTCTTTTGTGACCTCTGGATGAGGCGGTGATGGTAATCTGGGTTCTTTTGTGACCTCTGGACGAGGCGGTGATGGTAATCTGGGTTCTTTTGTGATCTCTGGACGAGGCGGTGATGGTAATCTGGGTTCTTTTGTGACCTCTGGATGAGGCGGTGATGGTAATCTGGGTTCTTTTGTGATCTCTGGACGAGGCGGTGATGGTAATCTGGGTTCTTTTGTGACCTCTGGATGAGGCGGTGATGGTAATCTGGGTTCTTTTGTGACCTCTGGATGAGGCGGTGATGGTAATCTGGGTTCTTTTGTGACCGGATGAGGCAGCAATGGTAATCTGGGTTCTTTTGTCAGCTCTACAGAGAGTGGTGAAGGCTGCACAGAAGTCTGTTGGAGTCAGTCTCCCCACCATCACAGACATTTACACCTCCAGATGCAGGAAAAGAGCCACCTGCATCATGAAAGACCTCACTCATCCAGCACACTCACTCTTTGCCCCACTCCCCTCAGGACGGAGGTTGAGGAGCATCAAGTGTAGAACCACTAGACTGAGGAACAGCTTCTACCCTGAGGCTGTTAGACTCATGAATAAATAAAAATAAAATAAAAAATAAACACTGCAAAATATCACATCATGCTGATGCTGATCTGTTTTCTTGTTGCTGTGTTCATCTGTGTTCATCTGTGACCATCTGCTCATACAAACTCATGTTCGTGCTGCTGTTTATTCCCACTATATTAGGCTTAGTGTATTACTAGTTGATGTTTTTCTTAGTTAATTCTAGATGTTATTACTGTTTTTCTCTTGCATTTGTTGTTGGATGTAACTGGGACCCCGTGTACATAATCTCGTTTTCATCACATGTACCACATGCGGTGCAAATGACAATAAAGACTCTCTGACTCTGACTCTGACTTTGTGATCTCTGGATGAGGCGGTGATGGTAATCTGGGTTCTTTTGTGACCTCTGGATGAGGCAGTGATGGTAATCTGGGTTCTTTAGTGACCTCTGAGGCAGTGATGGTAATCTGGGTTCTTTGGTGACCTCTGAGGCAGTGATGGTAATCTGGGTTATTTTGTGACCGGATGAGGCAGTGATGGTAATCTGGGTTCTTTTGTGACCTCTGGATGAGGCGGTGATGGTAATATGGGTTCTTTTGTGACCTCTGGATGAGGCGGTGATGGTAATCTGGGTTCTTTTGTGATCTCTGGACGAGGCGGTGATGGTAATCTGGGTTCTTTTGTGACCTCTGGCTGAGGCGGTGATGGTAATCTGGGTTCTTTTGTGACCTCTGGATGAGGCAGTGATGGTAATCTGGGTTCTTTAGTGACCTCTGAGGCAATGATGGTAATCTGGGTTATTTTGTGACCGGATGAGGCAGTGATGGTAATCTGGGTTCTTTTGTGACCTCTGGACGAGGCGGTGATGCGCTCTTGGGAGTAATTTTGGTCGGGCCAATACTTTCCCACATACATATCTTTGGGTTTGAACTTTTTTAAATGCCACTTCTGTTGAAACAAAGTTTGACACAGCTCTGTGCTCTTTTTTACACAAACAATTTGTATTTTCTATTTTTCGAGTGTTGTTTAGGTTCTTCTCTGCCCTCTTGCAGCATGGGCCGGTGTTCAGTTTCACCATGGTGGGGAAAACCTTCACCTTCTTGTTGGGCAGCGAAGCAGCTGCACTGATGTTCAACAGCAAGAATGAAGATCTGAACGCAGAAGACGTCTATTCCAAACTGACCACGCCAGTGTTTGGCAAAGGGGTGGCCTATGATGTGCCGAACCATGTGCGTCTCTGAACCATAAAATCACTTTAACTGCATGTTTGTGTTTGTAAAACGAGTAGTGGTGACACACATTTCCTGTATTCTGCTGTAGATTTTTATGGAGCAGAAGAAGATGTTTAAAACCGGACTGAACATTGCTCGTTTTAAACAGCACGTCAAGTTAGTCGAGGCAGAGACCATCGCTTATTTCCAGAGATGGGGAGACAGCGGGGAGAGAAGTAAAATATTTAGCAATTAATATAAATACAATTGGCCTCATGCACGAACATGTTCGTATTTCTATCCTAAATTTCTCCTACTTTTGTTTGTACGAAGCGTTCGTACGAACATGCCACGTCAGATTCAACAAACTCTTCTATCCTCAGGAAAAGTGTGTAAATGGCTGCGCAAATATGATGAATCCCACCTGTTCTATTCACCTGCGCGTGCACGCGGAGAGGTTATTTACATAATTCCCACCCCTCAAAACACCATATAAGGCTACGTTTCCTGCCTCAGAGGCAAAACGTGTTCGTTCATAAAATGACAGCGAAAAGTAAAAAGAAGAACTCTACCGGTGCGGAGATTGAAGTTCTGCTCTCTGAGGTCAAGAAAAGAAAATCTGTCCTTATTAGCAGCGTCACTCATGGGAGTAAATGACCAACTAAAGCCAAAGAATGTTTGTTTATAAGAAATGTGGACCTTAAAATATACACGCGACCTGGTGGCTAACTGGGTAAAGCATTGCACCGCTTATCGAGACCTCGTGGGTTCGATTCCCACGAGGTATGACTATTTTTTTTCCTTCTTTCTTTAGATTATTTATTCATTCCAGATTAAAAAGACTTTATGCTTCATTTCTTGTTGTATTGTAAATAGTTTTCTTGTGTTTTTTAAATCTGGAATGAATTAAAAGGAGAAAAAAAAACGTTGTCCCATGTGGGACTCGAACCCATAAAGTTCGGAACTGCGACGCAACGCTCTACTCATTGAGCTATCTGACAGCTATGACTGCAACAGGAGGAGGTCAATGTAAAGTCTGCGTTACCGAAGTCTGCGTTACCGAGACAAATTAAACTTAAATTAATTCATAATTTAAGTTGGTTTCAGTTTGAGATCTTCATATTGATATTGTAGTGTTAGAAAACGGCATTGATAACAAATTGATTTTAATTTAAATACTTTAATCCGTTAGTCATTATTACATTTAAAATTATAATTCGACTTCAAACAGAACCTATTGTCAAAAACAATTGTGGTGCGTGACTTTTTTAAACTCTAAATATTTTCTAAATAACGAAATATGAAGTTATTAGTGGAGAAATTCCGTCTGGATGACAGCAGACTGACGCTCCTAAAATATACGACAGGTCCGGACCACTCGTAAATTTTGTTCGTATCTGAAAAAAATCGTAGGATACGAAAACATTGTTGAATGCCACAAATGATCCTAAATCACTCGTACGCACAGTTTAAGAACAAATCTGTGCGTACGAACGGTTCGTGCATGAGGCCCAATGTGTTTATACACACAAGACTGTATTTGTTTCTTACCATTGGAACTGTTTTCCTCCTGTCAGACCTGTTTGAGGCTCTGTCAGAGGTGATCATCTTAACAGCCAGCAGCTGCCTCCATGGGAAGGAGATCCGCAGCATGCTGAACGAGCGAGTGGCCCAGCTTTATGCAGACTTGGACGGAGGTTTCAGCCATGCCGCTTGGCTCCTACCCACCTGGGTGCCCCTGCCCAGCTTCAGGTAGATCTACCATATTTCTTACATGGCCTTACTTAATCTAAAACTGCATGAACAAACTGTATTTAGAGTGCATGCATCATCTATATGCGTGCATCAACAGCTTAATATAGAGCGATGTTTGGTTTTAGGAAACGAGACAAAGCTCACAGAGAGATTAAGAACATGTTCTTCAAGGTGATTGAAAAACGCCGGAGATCTGGAGAGAAAGTAGACGACATCCTGCAGACCCTCATCGACGCCACCTACAAGTAAAAAAGCCTTAGTTGATCAGGATTCATCAATGAAAACCAAACCCCCTGTTACTTGACAATAATATTATTTGACATGTAAATGATTAAAACGATGCTAAGGAAATGCAGGTCAAAGTCACAACACGTTTGTTTCTGCAGAGAGGGTCGACCAATGAACGATGACGAGATCGCAGGGATGCTGATTGGTCTCCTGCTGGCGGGGCAGCACACCTCCTCCACCACCAGTGCCTGGTTGGGGTTCTTCCTGGCCAGAGACAAAGCTCTGCAGGAGCGCTGCTATGCAGAGCAGAAGGCGACGTGTGGAGTAGATCTGCCACCGCTCGACTATGATCAGGTCAGAGCTGTGAAGGTGTGATGACTGATCCAGACAATATAATTCAGTAACTAAAGACAACCAAACCCGTAACCAACAAAATGGATTTGGTGTCAGAGGAAAATACAGGTAGTCCTCGACTTACAACGTAGATCCGTTCCTACGCGGCGGCGTAAACCGATTTTCAGAATCAGGTTTATTGGCCAAGTACCGGTATGTTGACACACACAAGGAATTTGTTTCCGGCTGTTCGTGTCTCTCTAGAAAATGTCTCTCTAATGGTACGTCCAGACCGAACAGCGTTTCAACTTCCAAAAAGCTCGTCACGCACGCAAGTGGACGCACTTGGTGTCCAGACCAGAACGCCAGAACGCGAAACTGCTGCGGGGTGTGTGGGAGGAGCTTACCGGTATACCGAGTCCTCACTGCACTCCGCCAGGCGAGGAGCTTTTTATTTCTGTCTCTGTGGAGCAGACTTGACTGGTCGTGAAGGACTTGTCGCGAACACACAGCTACAATGAGTTTCTCTTCCATAGTCCATGACTCCGCGGGTTTTTTCTGTGTCCCACAAACAATACGTCACATAGTTGCGCAATCGTTTCCGCGTCACATAGGGACTCTCCCCCTCTCCCCCTGACCCCCTCTCTTCTCCCCCCGACTCTCCCTGATCAACCAATCAGGGAGAGTTGAACGGCGTTTGAATGTTTGAACCGCGAAATCTTCAGCTAAATCAACGTGTGCTTTGGAGGCTGACGCGGGTTCACGTGCACGGAAAAACGCTTTCCATCACGCTCAACACGCACGTGACGTGACGCCCGACGCCAAGACGCGGCTGGAAGCGCGTCCCCCATTGACTTTGCATGTAAACTGGACGCTCCTGCCGTTGAAACGCTGTTAGGTGTGAATGCACCATAAGGAATGATCACATGGGGGTTGGGAATGGGTTGGGGGTCACGCTGATTGATGTCTGATGATCAGCTGTTGATGATGGTGATGGCCTGGGGGAAGAAACTGTTCTTGTGTCTGACAGTCTTAGTGGACAGAGATCTGTAGCGTCTGCCAGACGGGAGGAGTTGGAACATGTTGTGACCCGGGTGTGTGGGGTCTGTGATGATTTTTCCAGCCCGTTTCCTGGTTCTTGTGTGGTACAAGTCCTGAATGGAGGGCAGTGAAGCCCCAATGACTTTCTCAGCCGTCCTCACTGTTCGCTGCAGCCTGTTCCTGTCCTGCCTTGTGGCTGCTCCAAACCAGACTGTGATGGATGTACACAGGATGGACTCAATAAGTCGGAAAATACGTACATACTGCACCATATCAGAGTCAGAGTCAGAGAGAATTTATTGTCATTTGCACCGCATGTAGTACATGTGTTGAAAACGAGATTATACATATTATATACATGTACAGTACTGTATTACCAAGCACTTAGCCTATCCTAACACAGTACCCTACATAATTATCAAAAAACGCATACGTTTGGGAGCCATAAGGAAGGGAAAAAAGAGTTAATGGCCTACCAGGATGCTGTTGACGCCGTTCTCCTCGGTCTATCCGCTGTACCTGTATTCCGTTTACGACGTAAAACCGCGTTCACAGTACAGTACAGTATTCCTCCGCCGCTGCATCGCGTACAGTACAATATTTTCCGCCGCTCCACCGCGTAAAGTACAATATTTTCCGCCACTGCTTTACGTATAAGACGGTCCATCTGCCGTATTCCGCATTCCGTTTACGACGTAAAACCACGTTCACAGTACTACAGTGCAGTGTACTGTATTCCTCCGCCGCTACGTTTACGACGTAAAACCGCGTTCACAGTACAGTTTTGTTTTGTTTTTTGAATGTCCAGAGGACCAGACTTAGCTTTTTTAGAGAGTACAGGGCAGTATTCCTCCGCTGCTACGTTTACAACGTAAAACCGGTCCATCCGCCGTATTCTGCATTCCGTTTACGACGTAAAACTGCGATTTTTATTTTATTTTATTTTTTAAAATTTTTTATGGGAGATGCGCGTCGTAACCACAAAACGTCGTAACCCGAGGACTACCTGTATGGTTAAATTTCAAAAGCGTTAGATGAAACGTTATCAGAAATAACTCTAAAAACCCTATACAGTACTAAATTTTAGATGCACCCCTTCCTTGTCTGCAGCAGACCTTTCAATGATGGCTCGGGCATGGAGGGCAGGGGCTGGAGGTTATTCTGTAAAACTAACTTGTCCGGTTCAGGAAGTTAGAGCAGGTCAGCATTTCAGATGAGTGAGAGCACTGATAAAAGTGTGATCTTGTGAGTGCATTAATCTTCTGTGAATGCTGGACTGTTCTCCTAAGCTTTGTAAATAAATCTGATGAACTACACCTTGGTTTATGGACTGATGAAGTCTTCTGGATAAACAATGCAATGTTGCAACAAAAGCAAACCGTCCAGAGGACCTGACTTCACTTTGTAAGAGACACCTTGGTTTGTTTGACAATCTCCTTTTCTCCACGACAGGCGAAAACAAGAAAACAGCAAAAATCCATTGAATTCAAAATGTAAACAAATCATCAGCAAAACAAATAGGAATAAATTTTTTGCATAATCTAACATAAATGTAGATACAGTATTTAGCTTTTAAATAAGTATTGTGAGATAAATTGTCTTTTTATTTTTATTTATTTACTGTTTGTCATATTTTTAAGTTGAAGGATCTCAGTTTGTTGGAGCGCTGCTTAAAAGAAACTCTGAGGCTCCGCCCACCAATAATGACCATGATGAGGATGGCTCGAACGCCTCAGGTGAATTTACATATTATATAACCGCTACATTTCCTAATCTCATTTTATAATAAAAAAAACATAATCTCAAATTATAAAAAATTAAAACCAACATTTGTATCCATGCTCTCAGACTGCCGCGGGGTACACCATCCCTGTGGGTCATCAAATCTGCGTCTCCCCGACCGTCAACCACCGTCTGCGGGACACCTGGGCGGAGAGGATGGAGTTCAACCCTGATCGATACCTCAACGACAACCCTGCTGCAGGAGAGAAGTTTGCCTACATACCGTTCGGAGCTGGTACGATAACAATCTGATATTTGCGTCACCGAACTGATCGTCTGTTTATGAGTTTTTTACAAGTTAAACTGCTCTTTACCATCTTCAGGGCGTCATCGCTGCATCGGAGAAAACTTTGCTTACGTCCAGATCAAAACCATCTGGTCCACGTTGCTGCGTCTGTACGAGTTTGACCTTGTGGACGGATATTTCCCCACAATCAATTACACCACAATGATCCACACCCCTCACAGCCCCATCATCAGATACAGGAGGAGGAAGCCGTGAGAGACAGACAGTGAGGGGACTTCCAAAAAGTTCTCACATCCTGGAACTTGATTTGAGGAAAATACAGGTAGTCCTCGACTTACGACGGAGATCCGTTCCTGCGCGGCGGCGTAAAGCGAATTTCGACGTAAGTCAGAACATACGTCCAAACTGCACCTTATACGTACAGTACTGTATTTTACCAAGCACTTAGCCTATCCTAACACAGTACCCTACATAATTATCAAAACACACATACATTTCAGAGCCATAATGAAGGGGAAAAAAAAGTTAATTTCCTACTCTGGACTGCTGGTGAAGCCGTTTCCTCCGTTCCTCCCTCCCTCCTCCGTATTCTCCATTTGTTTACGTCGTAAAACTGCCGTCCATAAAACAGCTGTCCATAAAACAGCTACCGGTACTTTTCCACAGCTGCTGCGTGTCCAGCTTTGTCCAACAAGTTTTGTTTTGTTTTGTGAATGTCCAGAGGACCAGACTTAGCTTTTTTAGAGAGTACAGGGCAGTATTTCTCCGCCGCTACGTTTAGAACGTAAAACCGGAAACGGCGTAACTCGGCTTTTCAAAATAAAATAAAAAAAAAATTTGGGGGGATTTTTTAAAAATGGAGATGCGTGTCGTAACCGCGAAACGTCTTAACTCGAGACCGTCGTAAGTCGAGGACTACCTGTACAGATGAATGCACCATGTTACCATGTTACTGTGCTTTTACACTTCTGTTATTCAGTCTAAAATGAAAATGTCAAGAGAATATGTAAATTTTTTGGGGAAAATGCATCGTTACTCCATCTTCAAAGATTAAAAAAAAAGAGAAAAACAAACTGAATTAAGGTGCCTTATGACGAGGAGACAAACTAAACCTTAGAACTTTGTAATGAATTTCTTTTTGATTTGATTTTTACTGTAAACCAATGGTTCCCAACCCTGGTCCTTGAGGAACACCATACTGCATGTTTTAGTGATTTTTAGGGGTTTGCTACTAGCGTCTGAACAATGTGAGAGATTTGGGAGAACAACATTCCCGTACGTTTTGTCAGAACTGAGAATGCACAGATGTGACAATCTGAACCATCAGATCAAACTCTTCCTCGTGAACATGTCAGCTATAAAATCTTGTAACAAACTCCCATCTCTTCTGCTGTGTGTGCAGAGTCAGGCATTCTGTCATAAACTATAATAAAACTACAGCTGATTGGGTAAAACAGTTTCAAACAGTTCAAATCCCGGTCCGGGGGCCTTTCTAGGTGGAGTTTGCATGTTCTCTCCGTGCATGCGTGGGTTTTCCGGTTTCCTCCCACAGTCCAAAAACATGCATGTTAGGCTGATTGGTAACTCTAAATTGGCCCTGGGTGTGAGTGAGACAGGTCCCTCTTGTAAATGAGTCCCTGTGGCTCAACGAGGCTAGCCTGTATAAATAAAGGTTGAATGAATGAATGAAAAAATAAGTTTTTTAACTTTGTGTTGAAGGACCTAAAAGTTGCAGCTGAATTTTAGAGCAGTGGTTCCCAACACTGGTCCTTGAGGAACACCATCCTGCATGTTTTAGTAGTTTTCCTGCTCCAACACAACTGATTCAGTGATTTATTTACAGCATCAAACTGTACGGAAGCTTGTTAATCACTCATTGCAGGGAAACAACTAAAATGCGCAGGATGGTGTTCCTCAAGGACCAGGGTTGGGACCCACTGCTTTAGAGGAAAAGCAAAATGGACTGAAGCATTTTTATCAGAAAATCATGACAAATTTAAATACACTTTTACTCTAGAGGTTAATGTTGTATATGAAATATGGTGTGGATTTTAAGTTTAACCTCTTATTTTATGAAATAATAAATTTAAACCTGCGGGGTCAATTTGACCCAAGAACAGCAGGAAGCATTATGTTTCCAGCACTTCGCTTTGTTGTGGTACATTCAATGGCTGGGAATTAAATCAGATTTTTGGGTGTTGGATCTCATGATCGATGGTGCCTTGCAGTTCTCCAAACCCTATGTGTTATTTTTCACCACTTTTATTGTCTGTCCAACAGATCTCACTTATAAATGAGTCTTTGAGGCTCAATGTGACTTATCTGTTTAAATAAAGGTTGAATGAAAAAAAAGTTGGTGTTTTTCTTCGTACAAAAGCAGCTTGTGAAGATCATTAGGAAATTCCTGAAACATGGAGCTTTTGACTCACTCAGACGAGATTTCTCTGCAAATGGCAAAAAAAAAAATTAAACATGGACATTTAAAATAAAACTAAATGGTGCTGAGAAATAACCCCGATAAGCTGAATGATGCAGTCTATGAATTTCAGAGTGCTAATGTTATATAAATTGCACCGTGTTTTCATTTACTGCGACCAAGTACATTTACACAAGTTGCGAGGCACTTTCTGCGTGTGGTACATCAATTTTATACTGCAGTTCCAAAGTTAAAAAGCAAACTTTATTCCAAAAAGTAAGTCAAAACTGTGACTTGTAAAATATTTGAGACCTTTATTGAGATAAAGACAACTTAAATGTTGGGAGGAAAAAGCATTGTTTGAAAATTATTGTGTTATTTTGTGCTTCATTTGCATCAGCATCAGTTTTACTTTTAAGAAGAAAAAAAACGGTTTAAATATTTGGGAACTGAGACACTTTTCTGTTGCAGTCATTGAAGTTTATGAATGGTTGGATGTTTTCTTGCACAACTTTTACTGTCTTTCATTCCCCTTATCGCAGCTTTCAAATGAGCTGCAGCTAGGATTGAATTAAAAATAAATGAAATATAATAAATGTACTGGTAGCTTTACCCCTTTCAAACATTAGGTTTAAAAGATCTGATAAAATATCTTAAATCAGAACGGCAGAGAAGACAGAACTGAAACAAATGACTGGAGTGCTCAGAGGACAGAAAAGTTTTTTGAAAAAATAGTGTTTTCTGCTCTTCATATTTTTTAAAAATAAATATGAATAAAAAAAACTATCATGCATCATTGTAATCCCCCTTTTAGTTATTTTTTTAAATCCAACTGTAATCCATTAAGGAGAGAAACATTGTTTATTTTATATTAATTATTTTTTAAATTTTACTTTATATAATTACTTTATATAGAGAATTATAATTGAAGGAATTTATTTCATATCCCCTTTAAATGCTAATTTAAAACTTTAAGATCATTTTATATTACTAAAGTTGTAGATGCTTTAGTCAAACTTGGAAAATAACATTTTTACGTTAGTTTTGTGAGGAGATGCTCTGCTCCGTATGTTGACTCACATCATATTTTAGTTGAACATTTATAAACGTGGCTTGAGCAATAACCAATTTTTTGTTTATATGAATTTTCTGTGGCAGCCATCTTGAACTGAATTTTAGGCAATTCATTATAGATGTACATCCACGGATTATTTAATTAAAATCCATGCAGTGGTCCATGAGATATTTTGCTAACAAACAGCTTAACATTTACACAAATACCTCACATAATGATTAACCGTTAAAGTATGACCTTCAGCTACAATCACGCCTAAATTTAGCTCCATATCCATAGAATTGACATTTACTGCCATTTCTGTGCGTTTTAAAACAAGTTGTTTGTGAGTCCACGAGGCTCAATGAGACTTAACCTGAATAAATAAATGTTTAATGAATGTGGCAGCCATCTTAAATTGGATTAGCTAAAAACAAAAAAGTTGAGTAGGAGTATTTTCTAAGTTTGGTTAAAAATTGCCCAGTAGTTCATATTGTAATAACAGACACGCACACAAACAATTTTATTCACCTTTACCTTTTAGCAGTGGGCATATCTAAAACACACACACAAACATATTTGAAATTATGTAGTATTCTTTATTTCAGTTTTTGACAAAATACCCCAAAAATTCAAAGCTCCTACGCTTTACAAAAATACGTTCTCTACAAATGTCTTCTGTAGTCTGTCCGCCTTAACAAAACACAGTGTAGTGAAGAAGATCCAGTAGCAGCCTCCTGAAGGGTAAACCCAAACATCCTCCACGTAACGCTCCACCCATTCAACACAAACATATAAATTAATCACAAAGTCCTTAAATTAGCAATAGACAAATATACACGATTGTTGATCATCCACAACGAAGAGGCGGATTAAATTACAAACATCGCTGTTACGTTTTGCTTTTTTTTTCTCCAAGTGCTGGCGACAAAAAGCCTGAATACAACATGTCGTACACTAATAAAAAATGTTTTGGTCCACATGGAGATACAGTCCACAGCAGAATGATAGAAAACAGCGGAGCGCTCAGCACAAGAAAAGGCAACTGAGTTACTTCAAGCCAAAGTCATTTGTCAGCTTCTATCTTCTCAAGCCAAAGTGCAATTGAGCATATGAAGAAGCACCTGCGGAGAAAAGAAAAACCTGTTTGGTACATAAAGATGGAACATTATTATCCTGCTGGACTGTATGAGTACCTGATGTGACGCTGCCCAGCCTCCTCTGCAGAGCCTCCAGTCTGGAGATGTAGTCTGTGAGCGCCCGGTCGGGGTCGTAGCTCTGCAGGTGGGAACAGGTGAGAGGCCCGTGGTCTGCAGCCAGGTGGAGCCTGACAGAACATCCAAATAAAACACCGGATTTACTGAGTCGTTTTATTGCATCGATACATTTAATTTAAGGCAGCAAAAGAGTAAAAACTGTGAAAATACTGATACTTTTCAAGGCTCAAGAATGCTGACTGTTAGCACGCACACATAAAATGTACGGAAGGTTGAAAAAGAGTTTTTCCAAAGCAAACTGGTGACATTTAGCAAAACAATGTGTTTAAAAAAAAAAGACAACATAAGGTAAATGAGGAGGATAGTAAAAAATTGAATTAAAGCAGAGGAGGCTAGTGCGGGAGAGTTATAACTGTTTGAAATAAATTTAAAATGTTTGAAGAATAAAGGTGAAAATGGCCGTGCAGCTGGAGCGGTCCAAACTTATAACAGGCAGTGTGGACAGTATGTAATAAAATACCACCGGACCAGTAACAAAGGAGTACCGATTTAAGATTTGAATGATAACACCAACAGGGTGCCAATTTGTTTAATTAAACCCAGACGTTTTAGGGCGGCCGTGGTGTAGTGGTAATGGCAGTCGTCCCCCGATCGGAAGGTTGGCGGTTCGAATCCCGGTTCCCCACACCATGTGTTGTTGTGTCCTTGGGCAAGACACTTAACCCCGAGTTGCTCCCGGTAGGACTGGAAAGCACCTTGCATGGTAGTCTGCCGCTACCGGTGTATGAATGTGTGTAGCATTCAATGTGTGTAGCGCTTTGAGATTTTCACTAATGAAAAGCGCGTTATAAATTGAATTCATTATTATTATTATTATCAGAAGGCACATACAATTCTTATCTCGCGTTTGCAGCAAACACGTATGAAATTTAAACTTGTGAACCAAATTCCCGAGTTTGTTTCAATTTATCACTGCATTTTGACTTAAGCGAACAAACAGGAGTTTTTCTACAGCCCTGAATAATTCACCCGTGCTTTCATGCCTCTTTCAAGTCAGAATACGTGTGCTAAAATAGGTCTAATAAGATAATTCAAAATAATCAGTCGATTATCACAATGACATGGTTTTAATTTGAATGGCACTACCATCACAAGTGCATGCAACATTTACCTGTGTGTATGTTGCACAACAACACAATGCTTTTCTATTTAAATTCAAATTGCTCATGTTTTTTTTTCAACAATAGCTTGACAAATACGGTACACAGATTTAGTTGTTTTTTCATAATCAAATAAGTATTACTAGATTAAACTGATGGATAAAAAATGTAGAAAAACATCAACATGGGTCCTGAGGTTTTGTTGACCACACTGATTTAAAAAAAAAAAATCATTAGCACTATACAGTAATAATGTAGCGTTAGCAGCACCTGTATTGAAAGTTGTACCTGTGTTGTGTGGGGGAGACGCCTGATCGTGGGGATTCACGCCCACTTCTCCCCCTGCTGCTGGACACTCCTCCTCCTCGTTCCCTGTACAAGTCCACACTGCTCGGGTGAAGATATAGTGAGTCCCTCACCTCCGTACCTGAAAAAGATTTATTAAAAAACACGAGTTCCATCAAAATGATGGTTAGAAAAGTCAAAAGCGGCCTCGTTTTGTTTCCCATCGTCTGACCTGCACCGTTCTTGTTGGCGCTGCAGGAGGCCGTGGGGCTCATCCCCGTCGCCTTGTGCCATCGCCTCACGAGGAAACGCATTCTGTACGAACGAAAACAATCAAATCAGTGCCGTCACCTCCTTTAAAAGTCAAATAGCTTGAAGCTCCAGCAGCGCACCTGGAGAGGGCAATGGAGACTCGGACGGCAGAGCGGAAGCGCATTAATCCGCGCCGGCGCTGGTTGTAGGACTCCAGGCTGGAGAGAGAAGGATGGCCGCCCATCCTGGACAGGAGCGACAGCGTGGCCTCCTCACACTCCTGGAAACCACCCAGCAGTAACAGCAGATACTTCTTCTGGTAGATCAGTGCTTTCCGGAAACTTTCTGACCTCAGGTACTTCCCGTACATCCTCTGAAGATGGTGACAAAGAAGTTCCATCATAAAAATGTTTACGTGATCTTTGTTGGAGTTGAACAGCTTTTCATGTTTTATCTTTTGCTGACCTTTAGTGCAGAGTTATCAGCCTCGGGCCCGGTTATCTCTCGAAGTGTTTCGGACCTGACTTCTCCCCTGAGTCGAGCCACCTGGGACTGAGCCAGATGTAAAGCTTTCTCCAGTCGGATCTTCTCTCGAGTCCAGGACTCCTGCTCTTGAGAAAATATCAAACCTGCAGAGTCCATCTTTGACGCTCCTCTCCTGCTGGACTGCAGAAATAAGAAATGAAACGAAAATATAGGTTTAGTTACTATTTTAGCTTCATTCATACCGTATGTTAAATGCTGATTCAGCAATCACACATTGTGTTTAGTTTTATTTTTTAAGAAGATTTTTTGTGTTTTTTTAATCTACTATCTACCTCTGCATAAGTTCAGCTCATTCATAAAACTTTTGAATTTTGTATTATCTATACCTGTTTTCAGTACTGTAGCCGGAAAATAGCTAAAAAAGCTATAATAAATAAATAAATAATCCTTTAGCTACTTTTAGCTTTTGACCAGCCTTTTGTTTCTCTTAGCTTCTAGTCAGCTTTTTCCTACTGTTGGCTTATACCTTGCAAAAAAAAAAAAAAAGTTAAGTTACCATTTTGATACTTTAGCTTTTAGCTCTTTTTTTGGCTACTGTTAGCTTACCCTTTTACACCCAAGTCTCACATTTCCTGCCTGGCATTGTTTACTTGTTTTTCACTAGCATTCGCGGGCTTCCTGGAGCTGCGGGAAGATGACTACCGTAATACCACTAAAACAACCTGAAAGTGCACTTTTGTTTCTTTCAAAGACCGTTTGAATTTGTCTGATAGCGCAAACCCTTGCAGAGTTATGGTAAGGCAAATTTAGCTTGTGAAAACGTATCGGCGGCAACGCGTTAGGTGTAGAAGGGTTGTTAACCAGCCTTTTGCTACTTTTAGCTCATAACCATGCTTTTTTAATTTAATTTTATTTTAGCTAGCCTTTTGATACTTTACTTTTATCCCCTTTATTGATACTTTTAGCCAAATGTTCTATGTTAAACTTCTAGAAATCCTTTTGTAAGTTTTTTTGTTGTTAGCTTCTGATTAGCGTTCCAAGCTAACTTGGATATCAAAGCACCAAAGTTATAAGGAGGATCCATCCATCCATCCATTATCTTTTACCCGCTTATTCCATTTTTGGGTCACGGGGATCGCCGGTGCCCATGTCCAGCAATCACAGTGTGAGGGGCGGGGTACACCCCGACGGGTCGCACGTCCATCACAGGGACACAGAGAGACAAACAACCATTCATTCTCTCATTCTCACCTAGAGACAATTTAGAGTTAGCAATCAGCCTAACATGCATGTTTTTGGACTGAGGGAGAAAACACAGAGGAAACCCACGCATGCACAAAGAGAACATGCACACTCCACCCAGAAAGGCCCCCGGCCCAGGATTTGAACCAGGGACCTGCTCGCTGAGAGGCAGCAGCTCTACCAGTTGCGCCACCGTGCTGCCTTATAAGGAGAGTCATCACCAAAAAAAAAAAAAAGATCCACTCATTTACAGAGAAACACTTTTCCAAGTCTTTGTTTCTTTTTACTGCAGTAATGTTTTTACAGTGTAACAGGAACAAATACCACTGTATGTTTTCAGTCTCTAACAGAGTTAGTTTTTTCTGCTGTGAACTCACGCCGTCGCCTGATCCCAGGCCAGCCTGCCGATAGCGGCGGAGCTCTTCTTCCAAGCGCAGCGTGTGGTTCCTCAGATCGTTCTTTTCTTCGGTCAGACGGCTGACAAACCCCGTCAGCTCTGCGTTCTGCCTCAGCAGCCGCTCCGTCAGGTTGTTGGAGGCGCTGGAGGAGCCTCCTGGCAGCAGGGACGCACTCTGAGACTAACAGATGAGCAGCCACAACCAAGAGCAGCAGATGTTTAGAAAACATTCAGATGAACAGCTGATTTTTTTTTTTTTACCAAAATATGTCCATCACATGCTTGAAGTTGTAAAAATAAAGCAATTTATTATAATCAATACAGAAAGGAAAAACTGACCTCTGGGATGGTGGGTAAACCTGGTGATTGCTGCAGCATGGTGATGACCTCATCAACACTGGACTGGATCCATGACAACTCTTCACTGTCTATCTCTGCAGTCGACCTGTTAAAGACACACAAATTATTAAAGCAGTTGTTTTTCTTGTAGCTACTCCTTTTAGCAAGCGGACTCACATGAAACATGTGGCAATTATTTTACACCGGGCGTACCATGGGCTCAACAAAACGATTAAATCAGTGAATTTAATTGAACAAAAAGGATAAAGAGCTAATGTCAATTTTGGAGTGGCATATAAACACAAAGCTTATTTAAACTAAGTAAACCACATTCTATGGGCATGATTTTGCTTTTGGTGTTAAATTAAACTTTGTTAAACTACAAGAATGTCTTAAATTCTCTGTTTGGTACAATATTTACAAAGTGATGGTAAAAGTTGTTTTAAGAAAGTTTTTCATTATCACAAGTTTTGTTAAAGCTTCAGTATGTAGCTTTTTTTATGAACATATTTCTTCACTCTGTCACTACCTCCTGACAGACTGATGTTAGCCAGGTAATCTCTGAAAAAAAATTAAAAAAAATATTGTCCCCTTGCTTCTCCAGGTGGTAAATAAGCATTTCTAAAAAGAAAAGGTGACCCGCCATTTTCCAGCCAATAAAAACAGAGTTTGTAACCAGCCAATAAAAACAGAGCTTGAATTTGAATCAGCCAATAAAAACAGAGCTTGAATTTGAAATTCAACAGACCACAAGGGGGCAGAGCCACATATGGCTCTGAGGGGGAGGGATCAGAATGCTTTGCCTGTTGAAAATATTTCTAAGTGCTGCAGTTCTACAGAAACTGCATACTGAACCTTTAAGTGACTGGACCACAGACACAGCTGTAGCTAAGTTACCGAGGTTCTGATCTTGTTTTATTTGTTGGACCAGGCTTGAACTCACAAAGTAAAACCTCTGTAAAAAAAAAAAGTAAAATGTTTCAAATGCAGTCCCCATCAAGGCTGCTTGGATTACCCGCTGATCGTTTTGCTGGTCATGCTGTGAATCTTTGAGGAGACGAGGTGGAGTTTTCCCACAATCTTATCGACTGTCCGCCAAGGACCGCGGTGTGGCCCGCTGGCGTGCGTTGTTGGAGAAACGTCCACGCGAGGAGACGCTGTGGCTGACTGAGCGCCGTCATTCTTCTGCTGGAGCACCCAGTCTTTGGTGCGGTCGGTGGGCTCACTGTGCCAAACAGCCTGCTGTTTACACAATAAAAGCATGGCTTTAATACAGCTCGAGGCATTGATTAAACATAACATTCTCTGTCACTCACACTCTCGCTGCCGACCTGTGGCGTTCCACTCTCCTCCTCCTGTCCTAACTGGTTCAGCCTCTCTTCCAGCCTCTGATTCTCTTCCTCCAGATTCTTCCTCCACTCCTGTTCTCTCTAAAGCACATGTGTGAACTTCTTGGGATTTCTCAGTAAAAGACGTGGGACTCTTGCATCTTCTGCCCCCATCACCTGCCACGTGCCACCATCACCTGCCACCATCACCTGCCACTGTCTGTTGTGTGCTGCTGCCAGCTGCCTCTTCAAAGCTGGACTCATCATCTGAAAAACAAACAAAATAAAGTTTAACTGGACTCCTGATATGTTGAAATTTGTTAGGTTAATTATCTGGTTAATTGAAATAGTGTTATAATCTACAATACAGTACTTTAGTACTGTACTGCCCTAAAGCTACTCTTATTTCTTATTATAATTACATTTTAACATATTTGTTGTATTCTAATTACTCCAGGTAATACAGTACAGAGGGTTAATGTGGTTTGAAGAGTCTAACTTACCAGAAAGGATGCTTTGCTCCTCTGGTTAGCTTCGGGGCTGTAGTCCTCAGATTACTCTCCTCATAAGATCCACACCGCTGCCTGCTGTGTTGGAAGTGGCAGATCTCTCATCAGTTCGTCCATCAACACGTAAAATGAAAAAGTGGTGGGGTCAGAGCCACTTCTCCCGTTGTTGTTTTCAGCTTTGTAGCACTTAGCTTTCAAGCACTTCCAGCGATCTCCAGCTTCTTCCAGCTTTTCATGTACTTGTTTAAATAACTCCGTGTTCCTACACGTTCGGTCAAGGCGTTTGATAATTTTTGAGCCATTTTAATGTTTCCATTAGAAATGTTGCATCGCTCACCGACCAGTTTTGCTTCCCCACCATGCGTTAGCATCTACCCACTAGCCAGGCGGAGAAGGAAACAGAGGGGTGGAGTGGGGGGGGGGGTGCGCAGCGCACATGCGCAGTCAGGACAGTTTGATAAACGGAACAGATCAAGTGTTTACATGCACACCGAACGGGTAACGGATCGGTGTAAACCACCTGTTTCGAACTGATCACAAATTAGGTCGGATCACGCCAAATACACAAAAAATGATACGAACGGGGTGTTTACATGACACACTTTTGATCCGATTGGCCGTTTGATCTGATTTCTTATGTCCATGTAAACGCACCTAGTAGCGTGATCACAGCCGCTTCTCAGAGGGTGTGAAAAATGTGTCTGCTTTTGTGCGTCCGACGTGCTCTCCTGTGGTGCGAACGTGTCACGTGGTCATCTGGCTAGTGTATTAGCCGGCCCCTTTCTCTTACTGGAGCGGGGGCTGGGACACGTGCCCTTTCCCACCTGCCTTAGCGAGAGGTGTAGGGTCTGTTCGCAGACACCTCTGGGTCTGTCTTCTGGAGACAGGTTCAAAGGCACCCTGCTGGGGCTTATTGAATAGGCTGGCACCCCATGAGCCGTGAGGGAGGGGGATGTGCCCCCCCCCTTTATGACGGCCGACAGGCCAGAGGCCCGTACTGTTGACATTATTTGTGTTGGTGTGTTGTTGTTTTTTTTCAATAAAACAGGGATGTGCTGTTTTATGAGTTTTATTTGTGCTTACGTGCAACGACATACATGATTTGATGTCACTCACAGCAGGGAAAACATGGTTTGTGCATGCAACATATTTATCAGCCATTTGTACTCTCCTGTTACCACGTGGGCAGGAGGTCATTTAAAATGTAAACGTGAACCTGGTTCATCAGGCACGTTTTTGACGAGTGTCCCGGTTTGCCGAGGAGGCCATATGCCTGCTCGCTTGGCGTGGGACAAACCTGTTTTTAGTCCATGCGTGCTCTGAGCGAGGTTGGTTTGGCGGGGGTCTCTGCCGAGGCTCATCCTCGAATGCTGTCCGCTTCTGCGGTGGCGCACGCGTCGTTGAGTGGTGCCGCGGCTGTGCAGGTCTGCTTCCAGCGGACTCTCTGGGAGGGACGAAACTCTGACGAGGGATGCCCACCCTGAGAGCTTCAGCCTGCCTGCGCCTTTGGTCCAGCTTGATTTGGATTCGCTCCAAAGTCTGGCCAAAAAGTCCCTCCGCTTTTATCGAGTGGTGGAGAAAAGGCACCTTTTGTCCCTCTGGTAAGTCCGTCAACGTCATCCACAGGTGGCGGAGCGCAATGACCACTTCCGCAATACCTTTTGCCCTGAGCCACAGCAGCTGTACCCATCATACGCAGGACAAAGTCTGTAGCTCTGCGGGCTTCGTCCAATAATTCGGCAGCAGCTTGCTTATCCGAGGTTTCCTGCAGTTGTTGGAGTTTTTCTGCGAGGTAAGCCTGCATCATCGCTGACGCATTCATCACGCGTGCCGCGAGTCCTTGAGCTCTGTAGCACTTCTCGAGAAGCGACGCTGAGGCTCTGCAAGCTTTGCTGGGGAGAGTCGGCTTTGTTCCTGAAGATCTGGGAGCTAGGTGGGACGCTAGCGTGTCCTCAATCTGAGGTGCATTAGCTATTCCCACCTGATCCATGCCCTCCACGTCGAGGAATTGTGACAGGGGGAGAAGCATGGGCGCTCGTGGCTGGGGCCAGGTGCGGGTCAGTTCCGTGAGGAAGTCTGGGAACACGGGCATCCTTTGCCTTGTTGCAGCCTGTTGTTTTGAATAAAAATAGTTCCCCGCCAGCCTCGTGACCTGTTGGCGAGGTGGGGGCTCCGGCCAGGGGATGTTCAACGCGTCCACCGCTCTGTGGCACAGGTCGAACAGGGCCGGGATGGAGAAGTCCATTTCAGGGAGTGCAGGTATCGGGGTCCTGGGAGGTGCTCTCCCGGATCCTCAATCTCGAGTTCTGGTTCCTCCACTGAAAATTCGCCCGAGGCTGAGATGGAGATCTCGTCTTCATTCATCATGCCTCTGGTGTCGAACTCTACTGTTAGGTCCACCATGGGAGCAAGCGGGTCAGGGCTGTCGCCCCATTCGATGCGCGTGTGCTGTCGTTTAGAGCCATGTGTTCGAGCTCTGAGGTCGGAGTGAGTGTCTCCGTGGTGTCTGGGTCCTGTGGACCAGCTGAGCTTCCCATGGCCTTAGCCACGATGTCCACGCGCTACCGTAGCACCGCGTGCAGCATCTGGCTGCAGTGTGGGCAAGAGTTGGGCGCGTCCAGAGCTTGTCTTGCATGAAAAATACCCAGGCAGACTGGACAGGCCTCATGGGTGTCCGTCGCTGCGAGGTAAAATCCATAGCCGCTGGGACAGACACGCGAGTTTGGGCTCGCCGTCCCGCTGGCTTTCCTTTGAAGTTTTGTCTTTCGCTTTCCTTTGTCCAGAGGCATGTCCGAGATACGGCGAGCGAGACCCTCCAAAATCCTTTTTCTTCTTTGTTCAAGTGTCTCCTCCGTCGTGTCGCTTTCGCTGGCTAGCTCGCTAAGCTTGCGTTAGCCGAGGTAGCGGTTGTGGCGCAGTTATAATGCTGTTGAGCGAAGCAACCTGTGGAGAGGAGAGAAGAAAACTTCGAGGTTATAGAAATGTGCTGGGCTAGCTTTCGCTAGTCCAGCAGTACGCAGGGAAAAATTCTCTGTGCGCTCTGTGCAGGGAGCGAGCTCACCTCAAGTTGAGCGATGAAGCAGCAGAGAAGTCCCGCGAAGAGAGGTAGTTCAGGTTTTTGCGAGGTGAAGGGCAAAAAGAGGAAGATGGAGGGGCGTCAGTCGCCTAAGTACCTAAAGGGTGGTACCTCTGGCGCGGGGTGACGCCCCCTGCCGTAAAAGGCGTGAATGTATTCCTTCAGGTAATCGCGCGGGGGCGCAATTCCCATAGCAAGTATGTTGCACTGAGAGACTGAACTGAAAGGGAACTACTCTCATCTGCTGGGGAAAACTCCAAGACACAGGCACTAAGTCAGGGGGCTATAAGTAGACCCACACCAGCTTGGCACCTATCACCATGGACAACTCCAGAGGGAAATAAGGTCCAGCCTCTCTCAAAGAGATTGGTTCCAAAGCCCATGCTGTACATCGAGGTGAGTCCAACTACCGTATACCTAGTCGGTACCTCTCAACCTTGTGCACAAGCTCAGGCTCCTTCCCCTCCAGAAGTTATGCTCCATGTCCCAAGAGCCAGCTTTGGTAAACCAGGGTCAGAGTGCCAAGGTCCCTGCCATTGGCCACTGCCCATGGCATCATGCACCCAACGTTTATGGCCCCTCCTGCAGGTGGTGGGTCTAGAGGAAGGCAAACCCATGCTGCTCCTTTTGGCTGAGCCCGATCGGGCGCCATGGGTAGAGACCCCGTCACCAGGCATTTGCCGACGAGCCCCTCCCCCAGACCTGGCTCCAGGGTGGGGCCCCGGTAACGCACGTCCGGGCAAGGGACAACGAATTCCTTGATTTGTGTTGTCCATCAGAAGTCTTTTGAATTGCTCTTTGTCTGTCCTATCATCTAGGACCGATCTGCCTTGGGAGACCCTACCAGGGGTAACTATAATTGCTCCCGACAGCATAACTCCTATGATCATTCAGGGGCACAAACTCCACCATGATAAGGTGGCGATTCAAGGAGATTTAAATGGTTTTCTACATTTATAATTTTTCTTTAATTTATATAATTATGACAGAAATGTTAAACTACCCCATCCACACTGTTAGAAGACAAGAATGACCACTTTAACATGTCAATGTTCAGAGAGTGGACATCTTTAGCTTGGATAAAGACTGACCCCCCAAAAAAGTTTCAACTTGCTTGTTTTTTATTTAAAAAAATTTTTTTTTACTCTTTCTACTTTTCTCTAGTTGTGGACCTAAAGCATCCAATGTTTAATGACAATAGGACAAAGTGTTGTATAAGAAATATCAGTAAATGTGACTCCATTGTTGTTTTGGCCTCGGGAGCTCAAGGTGTTTGAGGACATCATGAAGCAGGCTGCTACTCAACGTTTCTGGAAACATAAGTATTCATCTCCACAGGAAAAAACAAGTTTTTTGAAAATGTCTTCTTTGTAAAATAATTTTTTCTCAGACAATCTGTTTGGAAAAGAGATACAACTGTTGCAGAAAATAGCAACTTTAAAAAAATATTCAGAGTAAGAATGGAATCGTGTTGTACTTTCACTGGATTACGGTCGTTTGACCTTTTTTAATGTATCTGGGTTCTGGTTTGAATCTAGCTGCTTGGGTTACAGTGGAATAGGATTAGACTGAACCCAACAGGAATAAATTTGGACTGTAGACTGTATGGAGACAGGAAGTGTCCCTGTTTTCTCTTATTGTGGGTAATATAGGTCCCTCTTGTAAATGAGTCCTTGAGGCTAAATGAGACAAACATGTATAAATAAAGATTGAATGAATAGAATAAAAAAATACTAGAAGGCCCCGTTTTAAAACACACAATCACTGTGGCTGATGAGGTTAAGCACCCCACTAAAGTTAAATGTGTTAGTAAAAATTAATATTTGAACATGCAATATGCAGCAGCAAAGTAAGGGTTATGAGAGTCAACAGGGACATGTATTTTATCTCTCACTTTGTTCAAATTAGTAAATAAACAATTTTAAAGTTTAAAGATGACTAAAAGTACAGAATACCACTAATGTCAAAACATTAGCATTTTTGAAGAAAGAAATGAGTACTTCACAACTTTTATTTATCCATCCATCATCTTTACCCACTTCTTCCTTTTTGAGTTGCAGGGGTCACTGGTTCCCATATCCAGCAGTCACTGTACAAGAGGCGGGGGACACTCATGTCCATCACAGGCAGACATAAAAAGACAAACAACCATTCACTCTTTCATTCAACAGTTTAGAGTTACCAATCAGTCTAACATGCATGTTTTTGGTCTGTGGGAGGAAACTGGAGTACCCGGAGAAAACCCACGCATGCACGGAGAGAACATACAAACTCCACCCGGAAAGACCCCCAGCTGGGATTTGAACTGGGTTGACCTGCTCACTGAGAGGCGGCAGCTCTACCAACTGTGCCACCATGCCTCCCTATTTATTTATTTTTTATTTATTTAATCCTTAATTCTCCCTTGACTGAAAACAGTCAGTTAATGCAATATCTAGCTGTTGGAAGTCAGCATCTAATGTAGCATAGTGTACATTTAGTCATTTAAAGAGACATAATTAAATGCTATAACAAATATTTTTCTGATGTTGCCAGCAAGTTCCTCACTTTAATGCTAAATCTGTTTAAAGTAAACATATTCTTTAATATTTAAATTAGGGATGGGGCCGATCCGATCCAGTATCGGTATTGGTATCCGATACCAGCATTATTTAAGTATCGGGTATCGGATCAAACCTGCCGATACTTTTCCGATCCAGCTTCAAAGAGCACTTGTGTTCAATCACATTCTGTGACTGCACTTCTTAACATTGTGTGAGGTAAACCCAATGAAAGTTTTCCAGCTAAATCTGTTTTCCAGCTATAATCCACTCTCTTATTGGTTAAGGGGAGTGCTGTGTTGTCTTTCCCATCATGCTTAGTGCTTTTTAGGTTTTTTCAGCTGCACCATGAGTAAGGAGGACATGTGTGTGGTATAATTGCCTCCTGTCCTGTGTGCCTTTAAAGTCAGTGGGTTCCCTATTGTAAGGCTTATAAGTGTCTTCATTGGGTTTATCTCACACAATGTTAAAATGAATAGTTTGGGTGCAAAAGTTTCATTATACAGAGTCACATACCTGAACAATATCGGATCGGAAAAGTATCGATATCGACAGATACAGAGTTAATAAGTATCGGTATCGGATCGGAAGTGAGAAATGTGGATCGGTGCATCCCTAATTTAAATAAGTGCAAACATAGAAAGTTTTCATGGCAAAGCAGCGTGCAGCTTTGGGTGCTGTGACGTGTTTCTCCACCTTGTCCTGGAGGTTTAATAAAGGAGTCTGAGGACGTCTATATTCTGGCTTGGGCTCTAATTCTGGTGTCGAATCTGAAAATGATCATTTTATTCTTCTGAAAAGGTTATAACAGCCTTGACTTGTGCTGCAATTTGTTTCCAATAACTAATCCAGGGGCACTGGGTTTTCTCCGGCCAGCAGTGAAAATGAAATCAAACGGTGCTCCTGCATGTTAAAATATGAGACATTTACACAATGATATTTTAATTTTCTTTTTTTATTATTAGATTGATTGTATTATTCAAAGCAAACGGAGATCATTAAAGTTGACCATAAGAACCAGTCTCTAGAAAACGTGGTGCAGCTTATTCAGCATTTGAAATATGTAGAAACTGTCAAGTATAAAATCCTCCACACATAATATACTGTATTTATCTCAAATAAAGTACCAATACTTTGAGCTTTGTGCATGCCGGATGTTAGAAGTTGGTGGGACTTGTCGCCTTACAATCTTCTAATTTCAAACACCTCTCTGTGGGAGAGTCCTGTAAACACACACACACACACATATCAGAAAAATGGGCCTCACAAAGTAACATAAACAAGGAGACACACACACACACACACACACACACACAGATGCTAAGCCACAGCCTCTGAGAGTGTGTTCAGGGATGAGCAGGACCGCTCCTTGTGAGAGCGCCACCTGAAACTGGAGATGCTGGGGTACCAGTAAAGGGTTAGTTTCCATCATTGCCTTTGTCTCTTTTGTTGTGCCCCTCCTGTTTTTTTAGACATGGACAGGTACAGGGTGTAAGGAGATTACCATACAATGCAGTGACATTTATTGTTTTACGCAATCTCCGTCACTGACCCCAGGTATTTATAGTGAAGCAGCTTAAAGGACATGAAAGACCTAAAACACGTAGCTCTGGATACTCTGCTGGTTTTCTGGATCCACTTCTGCGCAGAGTTTCTATATTTTTTTGTGTGTGGACTTACGCTGCCTGCCGTTTGAGGTCCGTTTTTTTGTTTCTCCAGCGAGGAGGAAATCTATTTTATTTTTATTTATTTATTTATTTGATTATTTATGTATTTATTTATCGTTGTGGGTCAAGATAAGTTAATCTACAACAGGTATGTACATTCTCTTTAATATGCTGAATTTCGTTTACGTTCATTTATAATTTTGTGATTATTGCATGATTATATTCATTAGCAGATGTTTTTATTTTAAAATTTGTTGTATATTTTTTACAGTTTTGCATCTATTTGAAATAATGTGAATTGGTTCCTAATAGCCAGTGTTGTTGTGACCAGTAAGGATTCACATTTCTTTTAATTAGAATGAAGAGTTACTATTATTATTTAATTATATGAGACAAATGTATCCCGACAAATGCACAGATTCTCATTTTAAAGGACGGAGGACTTTAAGGTTAATTTAAAGAACTGTATAATTGTCATTCTGTAGTTTATCTTGGACAGTATGGGTTATTTTTTTGTGTGGCCAAGATCTTTCAGCTATTTCTCAGTACTGGGAAGTGAGAAGGGAGGGGAAGCAGGTCCGACACAAAAGGCAACATTATTCCCCAGCGGATCTGTGCTACATCCTTCTATGAATGGAGTATTGAAAAACACAACATTGGGGACAAGATTATTTTTCATCCTTCATAACTGAGCTGTTTGTCTCGGAGTTTCAAGGGGTTTGGTGGTACAGTCTGCAAATGGGGCGGCCATGGTTCTCAGGCATTGAGCTGGTGTTAAAATCCCCACCTCCCAATTGGACGTACATCAGCTCCCTTGTGTCCCTCCGGCCTTCTGCACTTCACATGACAGGACAATGGACAGGACCTGGATGAAGACGGTTTCTGTGGCTCTCCTGTGACAGCTGTGTGTTCACTTGAAGATAACGCACAGAGGCTAATATTTTTAAAAAATCCCCTTGTTTCTCCCTTCACCTCCTGCTCTCCCAAGAGATGAGAGGCGCCTCGGCGGTGTCATCAGGTGCATAAGCGTTTTGGAGGGTTCTAGTGACAGATTGCAGGAAGCAGCGTTTATGCCTGACGATGAGGACCACAGAAAGCAGAAATGTCTTTTTGTGTCCCCTGGCCTCGGAATGTCCACTATCTCAAGGGGCCAATATCAAATTATCCCCTCATCATCCCCTAATACGCATTCCTGGGTAAGGTCAGGGGGAAATCTGCACGAGCGAACAGACAAATAACACAAGGCCCATCCACTCACATGCTGCGCTTTCTGAGGGAAAACGTGCTTCTTACGCTCCTCGAACGTTTTGGAGACTCGGATCATCCAAGTCTAGAGAAGTTAAGGTCTGGTTTGGGTTTATGAATCCTGCTATCATGGATGCACAAGTTTCGGAAAGCTGAAACAGAGCTGATCATTAAAACAACTTGGAACAGCTTAGAATAGGGGTGTCAAACTAATTTACCAAAAGGAGACACGTTGAAAAACTTTGGCCACGGGCCACTTTCAGCTGATACGTTAACTCGAGTCAGACATCTTTTCTTGGTTGCAGGTTCAGCAACAAGAGTTTGACCTGTCTTATTTGACGTTCTGTTGCTCTTTCCACATCAGAATCTATAATGACAGAATGATCCAGCCGTTTCTCTTACTTCAAACGTTAGCCAGCTGGCAAGAGGAGTCTACACAAAATGATGTACTAATCAATTTTTTAAAGAAGGAATGATAAGATACACAAAATTTTACATTTACAGGGGACCACAGATGCAAAATTCACTTTTTAATGTTTTTTTACTCTACTTTGGGTATTTACTTCTTAAAAAAACAGTCCTAGGGCCAAAGAAATGCACCCAGTGGTATATTTACTCTAAGTAGATTTATTTTTCAGGGATATAAATGTCTCGTTTTCAAATCCTGCGGTTTGTGACGTCACAAGCCGTAGGACAACCCACCCCAAACCTGAGTCCAGCCCCTCACCTAGCAACCCCTGGTTAGGCTCAACCCACTTCAGTATAAAAGACGTGACGGTTGTTTTTCCTGATTTCATCTCATCTTTTGTTTAAATGTTCTTAATTTCATGTGTACAGCACTTTGTTGCAGCTGTGGTTGTTTTAAATGGCTTTATAAATAAAGTATAATTGTTATTTTTACGTTTTAGTTCAATTTTTAGCGTATTAGCGATCGCTCCCAACGAGCAGCCGGCAGACGTAAAACGAGCAGATCACCGCTGCCTGACCATGCAACGAGCGGAGCAAAGCGGGCGGGGATTGGACATGCCGGCGAAGGGACCATCTGCCGCCGGGAGCTGCTGGCTTTTGAGGACCGTGCTCCGATCAGAGGTTGCCTCATACGGATAAATTATCTGGAAACACTCGGTGAACTTTGTGTATGTGTCTGCGATCGCTCCCAAAGCGCCGCATGCAACGAGCGGAGCTAAGCGGAGCTAAGCGGAGCTAAGCGGGCGGAGGAGGAACGAGCTAACATTAGCCTCGGATTCGGGTGGGCTAATGCTAACAGGTGCAGCAAATGGCGGCGCGCGCATACGGCTTTCGGTAAGTTATCTTAAGCTAGCACTAGCCATTTCTAAAGTGCAAGAAATGCTAACGTAAACCCTTTGGAGGGCGGAGTTAATGTAAACAGATTTTTGAAGGGCGTGGCCTTCAGAGCTCATTATCATAAACAGCCTGTTCAGAACGGAAATGAGAAAAGGCAGAACTAAAAAGGGGATATTTCATTATCTAAGAATTATTTTGTGTATTAAATTGAATGAACATGGTCTGGATAGCCCACAGACATACCATAAAAATTTATGAAACTAATATTTGGTCTCCTTTAAATAATCATCTTGGGGGACCAGATTTGGCCTGCGGTTCTTGATTTTGACATATGTGGCTTAGAAGTTGCATACGGTAGGACTGGATGGAGCCTTGCATGGCAGTCTGCCGCTACCGGTGTATGAATGTGTGTATGAATGGGTGGATGTCTGGTATTGTACAGCGCTTTGGGGCCCCTCATAGGGGGCTGGAAAGCGCTACATAAATAAGCTCCATTTACCATTTACATTTTCAACTCTAACCAATCTTCTGTTGCGACGGCACCCTTTGCTGGAGCGTCTTCTTGAAGTTCAGAAGAATGTGGGATATTTAGTGTCTGATCACGTTATCTAACTGATCACTGAGTGATCGGCGGTGCATCCCAAAGGTCTCTGGAGGAAAATCCCCTTGAAAGCAGCAACGCTCGCGCTGGTCGTTGCTGTAACCCAAGCCCCGTGCAGCTACGGATGTTGGACTTTCTCATTCTGCTGCCAACTTAATGCACAACGACCGCTCTGTGCTCCACAGCAGCACTGTAGCGCCTGCTGTAAGTTAAACGTTTGGTGGCTGTTCGAATCATAAAGCATTGTAGGAATCGTTTATTTTTGACCTGGTCATTTTCAAAGCACGACCTTAAACTCCCATCAATACTCTACTACAGCGCACAGCACCGTCAGCTGCAGGCGGTGTCAGAAAACAATCCAATACCGTAATATGGGCTACCCTTGACCAGGACTAAAATACTGATCGTGGTTCCGTGTTGGTTGTCACGTTCTGTCACACTGTGTGGACTCGCTGGGTGGGAGTGACTGACAGTTTGTGAATGTGTGTTGCAGGCGGACGGGTAGTCGGGCAGACATGCGAGGTCAGCGTGTGGTGGAGACGGCGTGCAGGTCCTGGAACCCGGTGGTCTTACTCCTGGTGTCCCTGCTGGGTTCCCTCGTCTTGGTGGCTGTGAGCATACTGCTGAGACTGGGTAGGTGAGCGTGAGGTGTGGAGATCTTCTAAAGGTCAAAGTCACTTCACGTTAGCTACTGAATCAACAAAATACACACCATGGATGCACGAAGAGGATGTTTGCTGTTCACAAAGGTCAACGTGCTGCACTCCATCTACTTTTTCTATTTAAACGTTAGATTCTGCTTAACATTTACTAAGCATTAAAATTAATCATGGAAACGCTGTCAAATGCATAAAAGTAAATAATTACTATTTTTACAAGGATAATCCCATTCCCATCCACACTCTTCAAATAAATTTTTAATATGTAGATTTCCTTTTGTGTTTGTACCTTTCAGTCATGAACAGACTATCTGATGATTATTTTAAAATTATTTTGGTGAATGTGCACTAGAGGGAGTTTTAAAAACCAGAGTCATAGCTGCTTATTAGCACTTTGTACCCTAAAAACCTAAAACCAATGTAGTAAACCCCGGTCTCTTTTTATTGTGACATTAACTTTAATCGTGTAAAGAAGTGGTTAAAACTGAGAGGATACTGTTAATGTATCAAAAAAGAATTCAAGCTTTTTTAAATGGTAGCAAAGAATGCTTTCTCCGTCTGATATGTTAAATACAGGCGTGAGAATATAATTAAAGAAAAAAGTCACTTTAAAACATTACAACAATACATGGCAGCACAGTCACTTCATGTGTTTCTGCAGCAACAAGGTGCTTTTTTATTTTATTTAAATTATATTTGTGCTTTAACTTATAAAAGTCAGGTCATTTTTAGATTATATTAAAGAAGTCATTGGGAGAGTGGTGATGCAGAGGTTAGAGCAGGTGGGCCTGTGAATGGAAGGTCGTTGGCTCAACTCCCTGGACTGACAACATCAAAATGTGGGTGAAAAGGTGAAGCACCCACACCTGCCTCCACCTTCATTTGCCCCACTCTGGGCACTTGAGCAAGGCCCCTAAACCCTCATCTGCTCCCTGGGTGCCCCTAAACCCTACATCTGCTCCCTGGGTGCCCCAGATGGCAGCTCTCTGCTCCACACAGAGGGCTGTGGTAGCTCGGTGGTCTGTGGTTGTGTCAGGAAGGACATCCAACATAAAAACAATCGCCAAGTCTTCGTGCGACTTAGTTTGCTGTGGTGACCCCTGAAGAAGGGAGCAGATGAAAGAAGAAGAACATTTTAAATAAGTGTTCAATCCTGAAAAGGAAGTGTGGTAAAATAAAATGCCCTTTGAAGGAGTGTTTTGGTGCAGTTTTATTGTAGTGAGTGCACACGTTTGACAAGTTTGAACATCTTTAGTTATGAGCTCACAGGATAACCTTGCATATGAACACAGGTAGTGTACTATAAAATAAATGTTTTCAGTAAGTTTAGTGTGCTTTTTTTTTTTACAGTTCAAATTATGTTACAAGTTTTATAGCCAACGGTTTTATGTAGCACACTGTCATAAAGCAAAGGTCTCTCTTGTAAATGAGTCCTCGAGGCTCAATGGGATTAACCTGGCTGAATAAATATTGAATGAAAAATACAAAGAGTTGATACTGTTTAGTACAACGAGCAAAACATTTAGCAGCATTCCTTTAATCATTATCACTGCACCTAACTCGTGTCTTGTTAAAAACTGATTTTTTTGTTTTAACCTATATTTTTAACCCCAACCCACTTTCCCAGAGCTCCATCAGCAGGTGTCAAATGCTTTCTTTTTCACCAGATGTCTTTTTATCATCAAACTTGTCCCCTTCCTTTTTAGAACAACTTTGTGGCTTGTTAAATAAATAAAAATATGAGAATGATAAAAGCTTTTATGTGGAAATACTTCAAAATTTGTGTTAGTCAAGGAAAATATCTTCAGTCTGTAACATTGTGGTCTTCAAATAGAACCTTGTGGGTCATTTTTGGCCCACCAGCGCATGCCTTTTAGAGTCAAAAAGTAATAAATTATCAACAATTACACGCAATCTGATGCAGGAATGAGCTCAGCACAGCCAGTTTCAGTGCTCATTCACAACATGTAGTTTTTTTATTTTGATTTTTATCAGACGTGTTGGGCTGTGTGTACATGGCTGGTCTGCTGATGGGACAAGTGTTTGAAAGTTCAGTCCAGATTTAATTATACTGAGAATTTGAGACTAAAAGCAGATGTTTGTTTGACTTGGTTTTAAATATCTACAAAACTTTTTTTTAAACACCAGATTTAATCAGATTTTAACTTAGATGTAAAATGTAAAAAAAAAAAAAAAAAACACCCACCAGTGATGGTCATGTTAGGTATTTTTATGAAATGTGTCATGTTTTGATGCTTACACGTTAAAATGTTCTGCTGCTGGTATTACTTTTTGTCACTAGAGGGTGCTGCGGTGACAGCGTAGGACAGAAGAAACTGCAGAGAAACGCAGAACAAGTTTTTAGTTTAAAGGTGCAGTCTGTAAGTTTCTGTAGAACGCAGGACTTAGAAACATTTTCAACAGAGAAAGCATTCTGGTCCCTCCCCCTTGCTCTCACTGAAATTCAGCTTAGCCTCGTTAGCTCCGCCTCCACTGCATGTCCTGTCGCAGCCGCTGCGATATTCTGTGTTTATATGTTAATAAAACGTTCTAAAAAATAAAATAAAAACATGGAGCGCTGGTCCAGCACACCAGAACACCATGAAATCTGCAGAGCCTCGCGCAGCCACGTTGAACCCGAGTTTAATTCGCTCGTGACAAATTCATTCATTTCCTCATAATTTCAGTCATGGAGTCAGCGGAGGAGGAAGCGATCACTTGACTTTTGGCAAAAAAAACATAAGTCCAGATCAGGGATGAAGAAGGGGAATTTAATACATTTGTGTCACATACAAAAACGTTTTGCATCGCTTTGCAATACTTTGAACGAGAACCTGCGCGGCTGCTGGGGCTGGGACGTGGGTTAGGAGCGTGAGAAGTGAGAAGCTCTGTTTTTATTGGCTGGTTAAAAACTCTGTTTTTATTGGCTGGTTAAAAACTCTGTTTTTATTGGCTGGTTAAAAACTCTGTTTTTATTGGCTGGTTAAAAACTCTGTTTTTATTGGCTGGTTAAAAACTCTGTTTTTATTGGCTGGTTAACGGCTGGTCACTGTGGGTTTTTAGAAATGCTTTTAGAGAAGCAAGAGGACTACATGTATAGTTTTTTTTCAGAGATTACTTGTCTAACATCAGTCTGTCAGGAGATAGTGACAGAGTGAAGAAATATATTAAAAATATATTTTTAGAAAACTTACAGACTGCAGCTTTAACCAAAATCTCTTATTTTTTATCAAAACCACCACAAACAAATTTGAAAGGAAAAAAACAAAACATTTGTTTTAAATTTAAGATTTTTATTTATTTACATTTGCCATTTATGTAGGCCTACTCATAAGTGAACTGAATCTAAATTAAACAGCTGGGCTCTTGGCATTTGTTAATGTAGGCAGACATTTAAATAAGTAAAAGTGATCAGGAATACGGTAATCAAAACATTACAAATCACAGTCTGGCACCATTTACTAAGAAAAATGATGATTTTACAGCCAATTCTGTAAATGAGCCATGAAGTCATTTGTTATGTACAGATTAAAAGTTTCTGCTTGTTGTTGTGGCAGAACATGTTTTTGAACATCTCAGGTGAACAATGAATTTTGCATTTTAGATGTTGATCAAAGGCAAGAGTTTAATAAAAACTATTTAAAATAATACTTTTAATGCTTTACTTAGTCATTTTCTCTATTCTAACATAATAAACTGTGGTGTTTTTGCTTCAAAAACTAGCTTATCAAAGTTTTTCAGGCAAATTGAATTTAATTCAGAAATCTTCATCAAGAAAGTTGGTTTAGAATAAAGGCCAGACAGTGAAACCAAATTTTAAATCCCACTGAGATCACATCTCTTTTGCGAGGGAGGCCTGGGCCTGAAGGCAGAAAAAATTCCCTGTACCTGTATTCTTTTTTTTTTTGTGATCCTCTTGTTGAGGAACCTGCATCCAAGAAAAGATGCTGAATATCTAACTTGAGTTAATATAGATTCTGAAACCGGCCCTTAGTTTGAAAAATGTTTTGATTTTGGCCCCATTTTGTAAGTGGGTTTGACACCCCTGACATAGAGCTTTACCAACTTCTTTTTCTTTTCTTTTGTACTTTAGGAGACGTGAAGATCAGCAAACGAAGTGTTTCAGGTACGCACCATTTTTTGACACTTTTTTACTTTTACTAGTAGACAAATGTAAACTGTGTGTAACACTGTAAAAGGGCTTTTTTTTATTGTCCTCATGGTTTTATTTAGGCATCCTTCATCTTTTAAGGATAAAAGCTCATGAGACAAGCTCACAAAATGACCTACACTGAGGACAACTGTTGATCAAATATCACTTTAGGCTTTTTGTAATTTGTTGACATTGGAGCCACCTACAGTATGTTCAGACTTTAATTACATGTCCTGCAAACATTGGGTGGAATAATAATAATAATGAATTCAATTTATAATGCACTTTTCATTAATAAAAATCTCAAAGTGCTAATGGAATGCAAAGCCTTGCAGTGTTTTTCAAACAGTCTTCTAAATGTATTTGAACATTCTGTATGTTTTTTGTGTTTGTGTAAAAATTTTTTCCAACTGTTCTGATTTGCGGCATTGAATCTCTAAAAAAAAGCTAAAACTTCACATATAGACTGAGCCTGTGCAGGTTTTCTCACTCATCGAGCCAAAAATCCACTATTTTCTGACATTGTTTGCTGATTTTCGCTACTTTCTTCTGTCTCAACCTATGAGTGCACACCTAATTCTCCAGCTCCCCGGGCGCTTTCTGGCTGCTCACTGCACCACCTGGTGGTGGTTGGGTTAAATGCAGAGACGAATTCCGTCTGTGTATGGGAAACATACACAGATGACAGACAAACACATTATTATTATTATTATTCAAAACATGTGTTGAGGATGACTCTCAGCTACTACCACACCGAATAAGCTTGATTGAGTAATAAACCATTTTTGTGTTTTTCAAGATTGCCTAACTGTGGCAGCCATCTTGAATCCAGTTTACTCTAAATGTTGACCAGTTCTAGATGTTCCTTAAATTATTACTTTCTGAGAGTTTCATTGGTGGTTCAAGAGACATTTTGCTAAAAGAGTAGCAAACATATAGACATAGGCAGACACATTTAGCCTTTGTGTGATGGGTGATGACCACAAAACAAACAACAAAATTCCTGCCTAATAAATGTTTTACTGCATCTGCTTCAGTCTGATGAATGGACCTCCTGCTGCAGGAAAATACATACAGATACTGTATTTATTAGATTTAAAGTGCAGACTGTGGAGGATCAAGAAGAAACTGTCAACAAATGCATTTTTCCCCCTCCTTCCAGTTGTTTCAGCCAGTGAGGTGCAAAACCCAGTGGGACCACAGTACAAAGGTAAGTGTGAGATGTGTTTATTATGTTAAAGGTATGTTCTTTAAGTTCTCTTTGCACTGTGTAAGGCCCAGTCCAGTCTGGTTTGGCCCTGCCCAGACCCACTTGTAGCTCAGTTTTTGGAAAGCAAAGACCTGAGGTTCTGTGCAGGACGACTCGTGCAGAAGATTTGGTGTCATCCAGTCCATTGATTGGTTCACTGGCCCGGTTGCACATGGCTTCAAACGACTGTAAACAAGCTAACATTAGCTAGCATTAGCTTACCTTCATTCATCAGCTTGCCCTCTCGCCTTAGGCATGACACTGCCGTATGGTCTCATGCACTCTCACGCACCTCCCCGCTGTCTTTCTTCTAGCTGTCTGAAGACTTCTCTGGCTCTGTTTTAGCTTGTTTCTGATTAAATGATGAACAGGGTAGAATCACGTGTAGAATCACGTGAGCTCCATGTTTTCATTGTTGGACGTCAAAAAGCAACATCACATGAGCCTCGAGTGTTCTTGCTATGATGATCCCGTCCCCATGCAGAGTCAACAAGACTGTGTGGAGCCTGGGAAGACCTGGGCCGGGCCGACGAGGGCAGAGCTGGGCCTTACAGCGCTAAAGGGCCATGTCCTAAAACAGCTGAGGGTTTAGTTGTTCACATTGTCCCTAAAAGCATCCTGTTCTAGAAAGTAAAATAAACCTTGTCTGCTTGTCTCTCCAAAGTCCGACTGGTGAATGGGCGTAACGGGTGTGAGGGCAGAGTGGAGGTTTTCTTTAATGACCTCTGGGGCACTGTGTGTGACGATGACTGGGACATGGTGGATGCCAACGTGGTGTGCAGGCAGATGGGATGTGGCGTGGCTGTGGCTGTGGGCAGCAGCTCTCAGTTTGGGCAGGGGTCAGGCCTCATTGCGCTGGACAACATGGACTGCAGGGGCAATGAGAGCGACTTGAGTCAGTGCCGCAGTCTGGGCTGGGGTGTCCACAACTGTTACCACTATGAGGATGTGGGCATTGCCTGCAAAGGTAAGTCCATCTCTTTTTCTGTTGTTAAAGTTCAAGCCCGATGAGTAAAATAAGATCAATGAATCTTTTTTTGTTTGTTTCTAGAACTAACCTTGCCAGTATCGAGGGATTTTGCGGTGACCACCACACCATCCGCGGTGAGCTCTGGCTTACGTAAGTGCCCTCTGCTCTTCACAAAATGAGGCTTTTATTCTGAAGTCTGGAAATTTGGCAGGAATGAAAGAAGTATCAAAACCCCAGACACAGCTTCATGTTCACATTAATCACTGAAAGATTTTCCAAAGCTGACTGAAAAAGAGCATTTTGAAGTTTTAAGTATCAATAAAATCATTAAAGGGACAGCTCTATGTGAAGTGGTTTGTGGACATATAAACAGTAAATAACTTACTTGTTGTAGATAGTCCTTTGAACAGTCTCAGTTTAAAGAAATAGAGTTTGAATCTGAACGAGTCTATCAGACAAAGTGGATTGCTGCTGTATTAAAACAACTCATTCCCTCAGTGGAGCAAGAGAAAACTATTTTGTAGATCTTCATCACCACCGTCACTGACACATTACACAGAAATTTAAATTCAATTGTTTATTTGCAAAGCTGTAGCACCTTTAGTGCAACCTTGGGTCACATCCAGCAGAAATGTTTTATTTTTTATTGTTTTACAAAGTAATTTTGTACTGTAAAATTGACAACAATATGGAGGTTTGTAAATTAGCGTTTGCACACTGTTATTAACTTTTCAGACTCAAGCCATTTTAAGATGTCAAGAATTCACTATGGTCTTAGCTGCCTTGAAAAGAGAACTAAAATAAAAAATACTTTTATTAATACCTGAGGGAAACTTCACAGTCAATAATCATTTGAACCAGCTGTTATTCGTCAGTCCTAACAAAGTTTATTTCTCCAATTCAAAGATATTGTTGATACTTTTATACAGAAACCCACTCAAAATAGTTTTTCCCCCTTTAAACCTGGTGAGAAGGTTACCCTAATATTATTGAAAAAAAATTTGTTTTTAAAAATGACCGTTCCCCTTGGCTCTACAGACCTCCAAGTTTTATTGTTTTAACCAATTAAAAAGTTTTTTTAGAGCAATGTATAATTGCTCAATGCCTTACATACCTTAGTTTTAAACAAACAAAACAATCAATGTGTAACAAACTGTAACTAGTAGAGGACACAAGGATTCACAGCAACAGGCCGACAAGAACAAATCCAGAACTGTTTATTCAAAAAGAAAATGAAACCAAAACCTGAAGGTGCAGAAGGCAAAAACCTACAACAGACTAGGAGAGTTGATCTGATCCTAAACATAAAACACAAACAAGTAAACAACAATTATAACAACACATGCAAACAAACAAACAAACAAAAAACTGGTCACTAAAAAACTGGAGTTATTATGAGTACTGGGTGGGGTGATTAGTAAATAGAAACAGCTGGGATGATTACACAACAAAACAAGGATCACTGTGAAAAATACTGAGAACGTAGAATTCTAGTAGAACTGTAGAATTCCTCAGTAATAACTGTGACGTAGTGTGTAGAGTGAGAGGCAGAGGGCTCTGGTCTCTTTAATAGCGGACAATTTAAAACACGACTAATTTATCAATCTATGTGAAGATTTGAGCTATTTGTCTTCATTTTGGGAAGCAGAAAATAGTTTGGGTGATGGAACAAGAAACAACAGGATCTAATTTAGGTCTGATGCTGTATCAGACTTACCTTCATGACGAGCTGCTCATACCTGCGCACTGTGACAAGCCCAGAGCTCTGCCTCTCACTTTGCACACTACGTCACAGATGGTGCGTTCGTGTGTAATCGGATTTCCCATGATTAAACACGGCTTGAAGTTCAAAATCACTTTTAAAGCAAAATTAAAGTGATTTATAATTTTGTTTGCAAAGACGAACATATTTAAATGATAAAATATATATATTTTGAGCAATTTTATGCATAGTAAAAGAATCATGTCACCCCACCTTTAACAATGACTTGTTCTGTTATTGATTTTGGTCCCAAATGGAGAAAATCTCATGAACCTGTCACGTCTTTGACAAAAAAGGCCTAAATTTCAGACAGATTTTTTTCTGTTTAGTTCTGAAAGGTTCAGGTGACATCAAAGAGTTAAAAGTTCAGCATTATTCTTTGGGGATTTCAGTTCAATTCAGTTTATTTATATAGTGCCAAGTCACAACATAATTCATCTCAGAGCACTGAACAGGAACATTCATATACATAAAAAGCCAGTTGGTAAAAGTTCTCTATCTAAGGAAGGAAGCCAACATATTGCGTTGGAATCTGTCGTTGTTACAGTCTCCCAGCACAAAGGAGACAGTGGAAAATAAAAACTCCCTTTTAACAGGAAGAAACCTCCAGCAGAACGAGCTCGGGATGAGTGGCCATCTGCTTTGACCGGCTGGGTTTGAGAGGAACAGGAAGGAGAAACAGACAAACACAGAATGATAGCTCCAAATGTACCAGTACTTTCTATTGGAGGAAAGACTCAATTAAAATTCATGGAAAAGAGGACCATTCATCCCCAAAGCATCTACAGTTGCAGACCATCCTCATTGTTCGTGGATGTCTTTGTTGTAGTGGTTGGGGTTTTTTGTTCAATAATTCCCAGGGGAGATCATGAAAAACCATGACTGTATCAAGCGTGGTATACAAAAATCCAAATGACACATTTAGCTAATCCTCTGGTGACCACCATCATGAAACCTAAAGGTCTTCCAGATTTGCGACACCCTTTTCTGGTGGACACTTGAGAATGTCTATCGTCTATGTTTTGTCAGGGACAAAGCTTAAAATATCAACATTTATAGGTGCAACAGTAGATGCTATCTTCCATCTCCTGTTTTCTTTTCATTGTGTATAGAATCTCTTTGTGTTTCTCTGGATCAGCGTGTCCAAGCCAAGGCCTCCTTAAACCCATCCCTATCTGACTTTCACATAAACATTATTAAACCACCAACCTAAAAAATGTTCAGTCAGTGAAGATGTCTTCAGTAATTCCTTCTTGTCTCTTGGTTTAGGAGATGGTACCATTCGTTTAGTAAATGGGAGAAACACCTGCGAAGGCCGGGTCGAGATCTACTACCAGGGCAGTTGGGGTACGGTGTGTGACGACGACTGGAACATCAACAATGCTGTAGTGGTGTGTGGTCAAATCGGCTGCGGCTCTGCTATCGCTGCACAGACCAACTCCTACTTTGGCTATGGTACCGGGCTCATTCTCCTGGACAATGTCAACTGCCGTGGCACTGAAGCCGAGCTAAAGACGTGCAAAAACCTTGGCTGGGGCAAACACAACTGTGGACACCACGAGGATGCTGGGGTCACCTGCACTGGTACGCTGTTCTTTTTTTAAATTATTATTATTTTTATTCAACCTTTACTGAGAAAGATTAATCACACTGAGCCTCGAGGACTCATTTTCAAGTGAGGCCTGTTACATAGAACACCTGTTCTGATGTATACACCAGCAAATCAGTGGTGGCTGGTGGAGTTTTGTCCAGGGGGGGCTATAACTTCAAAATAGACATAGACACACATATATATGTATGTATTAATTATTTTATTTTTATTTATTTTTATTTTTTTGTGGGGAGTGGGTAAAAATTGTAACTGTATAAATTGTTCTGCACATAAACCGTCCTACTGTGTTCTTTTTGTTCTTTTTCAGGAATCACAACTGTACCTGCTGTGACAACAATAATCCAGAGGATTATGAGCCTAACAAACACTCAAGGTAATAAACTGAAATAAATAAATAAAAAAAAAAACTACAAGCTTAGTTCATACAGTCTACACAAGCATTCACTTATTTATTTATTTAATTTCACTACAATCACAGGTCCAGTGAGCTCTGCTGAAGGCACTTGTGAAAAATAAATGTGTACTTTTGTTGAATTTCCACCAGGGGAAGCAATTCCTCTCTTTCTTTTTTTATTTTTTATTTCTGCATCTTTCAGTGTCACAAAAACACGGGTGAAAAGTGTTCATTGGATGTAGATTCGCGTCGTTTTTATTGATTTATTGATTTATTTATGGCTTCATATGAACAAGAATATTTGAGAAGAACAATTTTCTGGATTATTTCTTAAACAAAAATAAAGAAAAAATAAGAACAAAGACATTTTCTTTGGTTAAAGAGACATTCTGGCCATCTAGAAAACATTAAAACACTCTCTGAATGGCCCAAATTTAAAGAATCCAGGCTAATGTTGGACAACACTGATGAGCTAACGGCTAGTTGGAATGTAATTAAGACCAAAGTAGGTTGTTGCCCTCTTAAAACAACTTCAACCTCCAACATTTTATAGAAATTAACATAAACAAATGCCATTTTACAAATATTTACTTCTGTCAGTTTTGCATTACACATTATTTACAAAAAATATATTATTTGTGAGTGCAAATAGCAGCATCAGGGGCAATTCCAGCAAGAATATCCCTTTGCTGCCTCAATCAGTGTAATGAAAAACTGAGTGCAGGGTAGGGTCTCTTTCAGGTCTCTTGTAAATGAGTCCTCGAGGCTCAGTGGGACTACCCTGTATCCACAGTACTGTATTCCTACGCCCCATGACGCTTTGCGCGAAATGTGCACACGACTTCCGGTTGACCGGAAACACCGTTTGTTTACATGCGAGTAATACAGTTGAAGACAGTCCAAACTTTGTTGTTTTAGTTCATTAAAAATGTGGGAACACCACTCGTTTTGTTAAAAGAGGAGGGACAAATAAAAAGAAATTACAGATGTTACCTGATCGCGCAGACATAATTTAAATAGCGAACGCGTTTGCTCCGGCCTCTCGGCTAAGGTTTGTTAGCAGCTATCTCGGCTAAAAATATACCGGTCGCGTCTGAGATCTATCGTTTTAAGACAGTAAATCTTCCAAAACTCTCATTAATAAACCCTCCCCGAATAAAAAGATGTTACCTGATCGCGCAGACATACAGTATTTTCTGGTGTATAGGTCGCACCTGTGTATAGGTCGCATTGTCCAATTATCACCAATAGATTGGAAAAATCCCTAGATAGGTCGCACTGGTGTATAGGTCGCACCTACGTTTAGCTCTGCTGCAAATGTCTGCCACAGGAGCGCACAGCAAGGCTTTTAAGAAGATTAACACTTAAAAACAATTATTTGTTTGATAAAAATTATAGCAAATATATGTCTGAGCTTAACTTTTCCTTAATAAATGAACATAATTGTGAAATGAGCTGGATTTAAACATTTGTTTCGCCGAAAGTGATAACAAGCCATATATAGGTCGCACCTGAGTATAGGTCGCAGGCCTTGAAAAAACCATAAAAAGGTGCGACCTATACACCAGAAAATACGGTAATTTAAAAATACATAAATAGCGAACGCGTTTGCTCCGGCCTCTCGGCTAAGGTTTATTAGCAGCTATCTCGGCTAAAAATACCGGTCGCGCCTGACATATATCATTTTAAGACAGTAAATCATCCAAAACTCTCATTAATAAACCCTCCCTGAATAAAAAGAAATTACAGATGTTACCTGATCGCGCAGACACAGCCATAGAGTAGGATGCAGGAACACTCTTTCTTTGTTTTGGGTCCGTGTTGAAAACACTGTTGTTTTAGCCAAAGATTTAGCTTGGTCCGGTTGTTGGTGCAGCCGCGAACAGCACAGCAGGTACCTGAACCCCGGTAGGACATTTCAGTAAACGTTCCGTTTAAACAAAAGCTGTGTTTGCTCCGATAAAATGAATGAAAATAACTTTCAAAAACACCCGCGATCCATACTCCGCCTATGGAATACAGGCACTTCCGGTGTCGGACAGGAAGTACAATGCACATTCGCTTCTACAGTGACACCCTCAGGAATACTGTGGATAAATAAAGGTTGAATGAAAAATGTAAAGGTTTGAAAATTAGCTTTAGCTTTGTATTGAAAACCAGTGGTTTAAAGGAACCTACTTACAGAGTTGGCTGTCAGAATATTCGTCATTAGTTTGTCATGTGGTTGGAGCAAACACTTTCAGTCTTCGGTTTTAAATGTCAGGTCTTGTTGGTCACTTTGACCCATGAGCAGCAGGAGAGTTAAACAACTCTTCTTCTTTTTCTTCTTCTTTTGGCTTTTCCCTTTTCAGGGGTCGCCACAGTGAGTCATCCTCCTCCACCTCACTCTGTCCTCTGCATCCTCTGTCCTCACTCCAACTACCTTCATGTCCTCTCTAACTGCATCCATATATCTCCTCTTTGTCTTTTTCCTGGCAGCTGCATTTCTAACATCCTTCTACCAATATACCCACTGTCCCTCCTCTGGACATGTCCAAACCATCTCAGTCTGGCCTCCCTAACTTTATCTCCCAGTTGTTCAACATGTGCTGTACCTCTGATTATCTCATTCCTGATCTTATCCATCCTTGTCACTCCTAAGGAGAACCTCAGCATCTTCATTTCTGCTACTTCCAGTTCTTTCTCCTGTCTTTTTGTCAATGCCACTGTCTCCAGACCATACAACATAGCTGGTCTCACCACTGTCTTGTAAACTTTTCCTTTGACCTTTGCTGACACTTTTTTGTCACAAATCACTCCTGAAACTTTTCTCCATCCACTCCATCCTGCCTGGACTCTCTTTTTCAGAATCAGAATCAGAATCAGGTTTATTGGCCAAGTATGTTGACACACACAAGGAATTTGTTTCCGGCTGTTCGTGTCTCTCTAGAAAGTGTCTCTCTAAAAATGCTTTAAAAAAAAAAACGCTAAAAAAAGTCTCTCTATAGGATTGACACTATACAGATACTTTACATAAACTTACAAATAATACACAAAATACAGAAGGATTCACATCACATGGGGGTTGTGAATGGGTTGGGGGTCACGCTGATGGATGTCTGATGATCAGCTGTTGATGATGGTGATGGCCTGGGGGAAGAAACTGTTCTTGTGTCTGACAGTCTTAGTGGACAGAGATCTGTAGCGTCTGCCAGACGGGAGAAGTTGGAACATGTTGTGACCCGGGTGTGTGGAGTCTGTGATGATTTTTCCAGCCCGTTTCCTGGTTCTTGCGTGGTACAAGTCCTGAATGGAGGGCAGTGAAGCCCCGATGACTTTCTCAGCCGTCCTCACTGTTCGCTGCAGCCTGTTCCTGTCCTGCCTTGTGGCTGCTCCAAACCAGACTGTGATGGATGTACACAGGATGGACTCAATGACTGCAGTGTAGAACTGGATCAGCAGCTCCTGAGTTTTTTTTTTTTTTCACCTCTTTCCCACATTTCCCGTTTTCCTGGATAGTGGACCCCAAGTACTTAAAGTCCTGCACCTTTGTGACCTCTGCTCCTTGTAGCCTCACTGTTCCACTGGCCTTCCTCTCATTCACACACATGTACTGTACTCTGTCTAATGGTACGTCCAGACCAAACGCTTTTTGAGCGGCCAAAAAGCGCGAAACGCCTCAAGCTGGACGCACGGGACCCAGTGGTGTTCAGACCGGAACGAGAAGCAGCGGCGGCGGGACGGGGGGGGGGAGGAGTTAGCAGAGCTTAACTTGCTAAACGTGAAAAGTTCACAATTCAAAACTTACCCGATATCCCGACTTCCTCACAGGCACTCCGCCAGGCAAGGTCCTTTTTATTTCTCACCATACTTTAACACGACTTCGCGGGTTATTTCCGTGTCTCACAAACAATACGTCACACAGTTGCGCAACACCCGTCCCCTCGTTACCGCGTCACATAGCTGACTCCCCTCTCTCTCCTCCCCGACTCTCCCTGATTGGTTGACAGACGCGTTGAACAGCGAAATCTTCGCATTTTCAAGGCGTGCAGTGGAGGCTGCCGCAGGCTCACGTGCACGGAAAACGCTCAAATGCCACTTCCACAACGCTCAACATGCACGTGACGCAACGCCCGGCCCCTAGAGGTGCCTGGAGGCGCGTCCCCCATTGACTTTGCATGTAAACTGGACGCTCCTGCAGCTCAAAATGCATTCGGTCTGGACGTACCATTACTACGGCTGACTTTCATTCCTCTTCTTTCAAGTGCATACCTCCACCTCTCCAAGTTCTCTTCCACCTGTTCCCTGTTCTCACCACATATCACAATGTCATCTGCAAACATCATAGTCCATGGGGATTCCTGCCTGACCTCATCTGTTAGTCGGTCCATCACCAGAGCAAACAAGAAGGGGCTCAGAGCCGATCCTTGATGCACTCCCACCTCCACCTTGAAGCTATCTGTCACTCCTACAGCACATCTCACCACTGTCCTGCTGTCCTCATACATGTCCTGTACCAGTCTAACATACTTTTCTGCCACTCCAGATTTCCTCATGCAATACCACACCTCCTCTCTCCCTGTCATAT